>JACBWW010000223.1:0-66387 GCA_020086605.1 Lanius collurio | reverse complement strand
ACCTCCTTTCAGTGATATTGGTGGCTGCCCATTCAATTTTTTTTTTTTGCTTTCTTCATGTCTGTTATTTTTGTATAAAGTACACTGATTCCATTGTTTGGCAGGTGGATGAAGAGTGAAACAACAGAAGTCTAGTTTTCTTATGCAAACAGCTCACCTGAAAAATGTGAATATGTGAAATATTTCATATATACAGCATTGATTCTTTCCTATAAACAAGTATACACACAAGCCTCAATTTCTGGTTCATGCTTGACAGAAGCTCTACAGTACTTGACTAGGTGAATCAAAGTTGTGTTTGAAAATCAGTGTCGTATGTTTTAGCAGAATAAATTATTTTATATTCCATTTTTAGTTCAATCTATTTGGGACCATTATAGGAAGTAAACAGAACTCTAAAATTTCGTGTCGGATACAGTCCCTGGTGTGATTTTTGGAAGTATATGTTGTTATTAATGTGAAAATTCACTGCAAGTGTCTGTGTGTGCGTTTATATGTGCATACAAAATTTTCAGGGATAATAAACTAAAACTCTCCATTCCTAATCTGGTAATTGCCAGCTCAGCTGATACAGTTCTTTTTGAATATTTTTAAGCCAGTTTTCTCTGGGACAGAGCTTTAGCATAAGGATAAACAGACTCACACTGGACACAAATGAAAGAAAATAATTTAACTTGGGAATGGTAGCCAAAATGCCTTAAAATAAATGTATATCTTATTTCACTATAAAGTCCCTAACTTTTCAAGTTCCTTTAAGAATGGACTGGTGAATCTGTTGTACAATGAGATACCTTATCAGTGTTCAGACAATCCTTTCTATATCCTAATAAAGATTTTGTTTAAATAAATGATCAAGAGATGAAAAACAAAACAAACCAAAAATAATAATAAAAAAAAAAGTCCAACCTAAAACCAACCAAACCAAAACATTTATGTGTACATTTGCTCTTTTGTTATACCTATCACAGCAAGCCTTGAGTACTCTGTTAGAGTTATCTTTTAGTTATTCTACCATCCTTTCTTGTTTTAGCAGTACTACTAAACACTGCAAATGAGTACTCCAACACCTTTTTAAGGGGCTGGCAGCCATTCCACTGGCTAGTCTTTATAAAGGCCTAGTATATCAGGACATCTTTTCCTCTCCTAAGACGTCGATATAATTTCTCTCAAACATGCAAAAAGTCTGAAGCACCAAAACAAATGTAAAAGAGAAAAAAGCCTGGATCAAATGTACTTATGATAGCTTTTAGCTGATTAATTAAAACCCAACCTCTCTCATCAAATGTTCTCTTTCCTTTTAAACAAACTGAGAAAATAATAATTTATTTTACAAAACAAGATTTACACAACACCACAACTAGAAAAACATCTCTGTTCTATTACAGAAACAGAAATTATGTGGCAGGGGCTGAACACAGGGATTGTTTTCAATACTGGGATTAGAGGTGAATATAGTGTTCCTTTCTAAGTATTACTGCAGTTTGAGTAGTGCCTTATAGCTATAGATACTTTATTATTGCAAATTTTATGTCTATGATTGGTGACACAGAAATGGAAAGCAGTGTAGAGTCATTTTATTTGTAAGCATGAGGCACACTTTCCTTGGATGGTAATGGAATTTCCATTCACAAATCAGTTGAGAAATGGTTCATGGCAAGAAAAGCCAGGAAGTTGTTTTATCTCTGTCTACATCTGCTTGAGGCTGTTGACTGATATACAGAAAATTAAAATTACTAAAAGCAAGTGCAGAGGGAATACATGCTGTGAACAAACTCAGGTCTGAATGGCTCTGCAGCAAATACCCACACTTTGCTATTTTGTGCTGTGCGCCAGAGGCTGCTTGCTTTGTCCCACATGAATAGCTTACAGTGTTTTAGTGGTTGGGCTGTAATAAGTCTCAGGTTATGGTGGACCTCATTTAACTCTGAATGACTAGAGAAGATGTATTTATGGGTGCTTGTGCCAAAAGGGGTTTCTCTTGCAGTTCATTTCCCTCTTAGTGAATGGAGGGAGGGAAAAATACTTAACACTGTAACATTTCTGGCCTTGAGATTTAATCTAAGATGAGAGAGAATTGCATGCATGAAAATTCTGGTGCAAGTCATTATTTCATTTGAATAGGTATTATGTATTTTATTACTTGTTTTTCTGACTAAAAATATTTTGATAGAGATGAAAAACATCTTTTCAAATAACTTGAAGAATTAAACTGAACACTGAGATATCCTTTTTTTATCTTGTTGGTTTTTTTGTTGTTTTTTTCTTTAAGAAGGACTGCTCCTTTTTCTATTTAGCTCCTAATAATGAGTATTTCACAAATAGATTACACCACAAATAATACATTTCAGTGGTATTTTTGTATTTAAATATTTTAATAACATTAATAGGCTGTAAAAAGATAAAATGCAAATGTTGTTTCTATTTAGTTCTTCTAAATTACACAAGCAATACACAAGTAATTGAACTGCTATTAATAGACTGTAATGGAAAGTGTACTAAGGCATTATACTACTGTTTAGCAAGATAATTAGATCAAGTAAATTAGATATTAACAAAGATAGTAAAAAACAGTATTTACAGACTGATACCATATCTATTTACTTACAAATAGTATTACCGATCTTAATTAAATGCTTAATTAGCAGATATAATGCATATATATGTGTCACTGGGCAGAATCTCCAGCTTGAGTAAATAGATAATGCAATTCTCAAGAGGAGACTCTTTTCTGGGATTTCTGTTACATGTTGTTACATTTTAAGGTTCTAAACTGACCAGAACTTTAAATTCAAAACTATATGTTTGCTAGCAAACCCTTTTGAGTCAAACTAGTCATAGCCATAAATGTCTTAGTTGTAGGTTTTAACAGGTTGAAGTCTGGCTACCCCTTTGTGTATTATGTGCACCTGACTGAGACACAAATAATTGGATATATTCAGATGTTCCAAGGAGCTTCACTGAGGAATATTTAGAAATGACTAGAGGGTAAAAGACCTATTATTCACCAGGAAGTTTAACATAATTTTTGAAATAAAAACATAGAACAAATAAAAAATTGTGAATTCCTCAAATTTGCCCCAATAACAAGCTGTAACAAATTTCAAAATAGATTTCCATATATGAATTATTTCTAAGCATTAATTTTCCTACTGGTTTTTTCATGAGATGCCAATAGGAAAAAACCCTTATCACTCATATGTTGTGAGTGGAATCCCTCTGACATTCTAGAAACTTCTTATTCTTCTATTACAATGTCCCCTTTTCTCCTCTATAACACCTTATTTTATTGTTCCATTGGCTGTCTTTGTCTTTACCAATTAACTGCTTATGCTGCATTTGGGGAAAAGGTTTTTCTGTTAATTTATGTTTGAAAAGTACTTCAGAGAAGAAATTTTGCATTGTTAGCATGCTCTAAGTCATGACCCAAATAAACACAACTGGCATAATAAAGCATAAACTGTAAGATTTTGAATTTTACTGAACTTTTCTAAATCATATTATTCCTAATAAGAACTTTTGTTCATCATGGGGTTTCCAAGATCTAGAGTTCTTTTCCTGTTACCAGTTGTTATGATTTAGCAGCCTTTAAGGAGCGCATGTAAGAAAGGTGGGGAGAGACTTTTTACCAGGAGCTGTAGTGACAGGACAAGGGACAAAGATTTTAAACTCAAAAAGAGTAGGTTCAGATTGGACATATGGAAGAAACTCTTTCCTACGAGTGTGGTGAGACACTGGAAAAGGCAGCCCAGAGGTATTGTGGATGCCCTATGCTTTAGCAGTGTTCCAAGTCAGGCTGGAGCTTTGAGCAACTCCATCTAGTGGATGGCATCAGGTCCCATGGAAGGAGGCTTGGACTAGAGGATATTTAAGAATCCATTCCAACCCAAACCATTCTATGATTCCATGCCTATGGAGGACTAACATACCTGACATTAAAATATTAATTCAATACATTTATTCAATCCATCATATATTCCATATGTTTTGCTTCAAATACAAAATATTGTATAGCTTCAGTAACTTTTAAAACAACAAGTTATTAATTATTCAGGCCTACAAACCTTTTATATTTGAAATGTTCATCTCAAGTCACAAAACCTGAATTGGTTTGGTTTTTTTTTTTCTAGTAGTACTTTCTATGTGTTCCAGTAGGAAAGTTAATGCTTAGAATTAATCTATATGTTCAAGATTGTATTAAAGGTTGTAACTGCACTTCACTAGTATTTCCTTCTCATTCCCCATTACCAGGAGTAGTAGACTTGTGAATATTGAGATTATATTTCATAACGACAAAGAAGGTGTTCAAAAAAACACAAAATAATTACTGTCTTAATAATATACGTGATGGCATATTCTTTCTTTCTAGTTATTAGACGTTATGAAATATCACTATGCAGTTCAGTTTTTCAGATATTCTATCTTTATTCTCTTTTTTTGAACAAGAAATAGTTATCATCATATTTGGGATTTAATCTGTTCTTTTCAAGAAAAGTCAGATTTTTGACCCTAGAAGTGAACATATTAATGACTCTGACACATATTTCACTGGGCTTATTTAAATTCACTGCACATTTTTAATGCACATAGAAAAACTTGAGCATATTAATATATGTCTGGAAAATATGCAGTTTTGCCATAGTTGACTTGAGGGGCTGATTACTTTTGTAACAGGGAAGCCATCTGTGCGTTACAGTTTCATTCCATTATCTACACAGCTATAAGATTTCCTTCAGGCTGACTTATGGTTATACCTTAGATTGACTCATTGGCTTTTAAATTAAAGTGTGCAGAAGGCTAAGAAGCTGTCTGAAGGGAAGGCTAAGAAGCTGTCTGAGAGTTTCTTTCCATATTTTGTTTGACTTTGGACTTTGAGCAATTCAGAATCTACACATCTGCTAATGGGGCAGAAAAATAAAAGAAAATCTGAGTGGTTCTGTGATGGATGAAGATTCTGACATCTCAGAAAACAAAAACCATACTGATGCCATTTGTTTTAAAACTTCAATAAATCTGTGTCCTTTCTCAGCCACACAACTTTGTGCTTAAATATTTGTTTTAAAAACTTAGAAATTAATAAGTGTGTTTCCAGAAAATCAGCTTTTTAAATTAATAAAAAGCCCTTTGAAATAATTGCCTTTAAAATATATATTTTAGTGAAACAGATGTCTGATTTAATCTTTCATTACTCATTATATTTTGCATTAATGAACAACTCTACTAGTGTGCTATTCAGATACAAGAAGTATGATTTATATATATGAATAAACTGTCATATATACTCAGAATATGAACTGATCTGTTTTTGCATGTGGTTTCAGAATCCATAGGAGCATTTAAAATAGCAGTAGCAGTTTTGCAGTTCCAATGCTTATCAGAAAACACACTCCAGTCCCAAAGTTTTTGGTTTGGCCCTTCTAACCCTTCCCAGGGTTTCCTCCATAGCACCAACATCACACTAGCCCAGGTGTGGCTTCATTGTTGCTGAGTAGAGAGTAAAATTCACTTCTCCTGATCTCCTGATGATGCTCTTCCTGAGTGTTGAAACACAAAGGCTCTTGACCTTTGTTGCCACAAGGACACACTGCAGCCTTCCAATAACATTTTAATTCACCAGGACTCCCACCTCCTTCAAAGTTGATTTCTAGATAATTGAAAAAGCAGTTCTCAGTTGACACACAAATTTCTTTTTTCCCAGATTAAGGATTCTGCATTCCCCTTTGTTGAACTTCATAAGGTTCTTTTCAGTTCATTTGTCTAACTCGTTCAGTTAATGCACCAAAATAACATCCCAAATTGATTCCACAGTGCTCCACTTTTATCATTACATAACATTCAACCTGAGATGCTTACCGTATAGGCCTCTATACAGGAGCTGTCAGAAGAGACTGGTTCATAACCAGTAGAGAGAAGAAAATGTAAATCATCTCATTCAGACATATGCTTTTAAAACAGGGCTTGTGAGTCAAGCCAAATTGTGCAAGTTTCTGTCCCTTTGCTGTAAAGGTAGACTGGACCATCTAGCAGAGATGCTTACAGCTGAGTGAGATTAATGTCTGGTTTCTTTTACCTTCAGAATCATTTATACCCCTTAGTTGTTCAGTCCTATCTACATGAAGTGCACCCCTTTGGAGCCCAGTTAATCAATATGACATTCAACTCTCCTTTCCAAAGGAAAATATTTAGGTTGATTCAGAAACTAAGTATCTTAAGTCCTGTGCTCATTACTGCATTTTAGGTCCACAAACATACCTGTTTGCTATGGGTGTCTACACACACACAAACAAAAATGTGCAGGCCTATCTACAAGCATATGCATATATGTGTTCTCTAATATTTTTACAAATGTTCTAGATGCAGAAATTGAATGTACATTAAGTAAGTTTGCCAGTGATCCTTAAACAGAGGGAGCTATGAACTCCCTCAAAATAGAGAGATCTTACAGACAGATGTAGATAGCTAGAGAGCTGGATCATCACCAACCATATGACGTTTAACTAATCAAGTGCCAAATTTGCCACCTGGGATGGGATAATCCTGGTTACACATGCAGAAAGGGTGATGAGAGAATGGAGACGAGCCTTGCAGAAAGAGTTCTGGGAAACTGACTTGATGGCAAGAAGAATATGGTTTATATTTAGCTAGTCCTGCGAGGAGCACGGATTTGGACTCAATGATCTTCACTTGTATCTTCCAATTTGAGATATTATATGAATCTTTTCTATATACATACATGGATAAAAGTATGTATGCATAGAAGTTAGGCAACAGATAACTGTGCAGGGCCCAAAGAATATTGGATTTGCATTCCTGGTAGGTTTTGTATGTTTTTTTTCCACTAGGAGCTAGTCATGGAGTGGCCCTATTTCAACTTACAGTAAAAAAGAAAAAGAAAATATTGTGCAACAAAGTGTGAGGCAAATCACATAATTAGATTTTGAAGTTCTAACCCCAAAGGATTGAGCAGTATAGTCTAGGAAAGTTGCTATTTTGTGTTCATATTATCCAACAGCTTCAATCTCAAAATGTCCACATGGTTTACAGGCCATTTAAACAACCAAAAAAACAGTCCCAATGCAAAAAAAAAAAAAAAAAAAAAAAAAAAAAACACACACACAAAAAAAACCCCAAAACAAAACAAAACAACAAACCCCAAACTAAAACAAAAAAAAACCCTAACACAATCTCTCAGGCCTCTGTAGAGCTGCTTTTTCAGTCTAATATCACAATATGTTTTTCTCATGGAGTCAAAAGAGGTACCCATTCTTTAAACCTTAGTTTAGGTAGTTCATTAGATTCCATTAAGCATTTCATTATCACTCTCTCTTCATAAGATTCATGGAAGGACAGAGGTCTCAGCCTAACAACAAAAAAAATGATCAAACTTGACTTTTTAGCTTAGATTTTAGTACTTTTTACATGACACAATCTGGAAAATTTGATGCAGCGTATGTAGAATGGGTTAAGACATGACCTTGTGTTTCTTAGAACATTCAAAATTTCTTTCCTGCTATTGATTGGATGATATTAAAAAAATCTGTATGGATTTGTCCAATATTTAAAGGACATTTACAATACAGTATCGTAATTTGGATGATATTCAAATTCACTTTATACTATAGGTACTCTTCTTATTGTATGTCACTAATTAATATTGTTGTAGATGTGTCAAAATTCATAAAAAAATCAAAATACAATAATTGGAATAAGTTATTAATGTGAAATCCAGAATGTAAAACTATGTTTTATCAACTGTATATATTATAGCATATATGTTTAAACTCAGTTGTGTTCAGGGTACACCCTGGCAAGTCTCATGACATCTTGCCCAAGAGAGGTGCTAATTAAGCGCTGGCAAACCCAGGAGATAAGGTCAGTCCCAGGATTGCACCTTGCCCAACACTTTTACCATCTGAAAGAAGCAAAGAAATAAAGTCTGCTACCTCTTGGACATTTGCTGATGAATGGACATGCTGCTCAAGATACTTCATTGTTATTTGATAAGGATTTCTCGGAAGAACCATCATATGTTCACAAAGAGAATCCCTGGACACATCAACATCTGAATGTATCTTTGAGCACTGAATCAGAAGATCATCGAGAATGAAAAGGACAAAGGGTATCATAGCCAAGAGCAAGAAAAACAGTATAAAAACTGGACTCAAACATCTCAAAGGTGTGCACTTACCTCTCTGAACTGCTGGTGGTCAGAGCTGTGTACGTGTCACCCAGAGTCAAGAACCTAGGCTTGGCCCTGCTTTCTTTTATAGTGGCTGATTTCGATTGTCAATTTGTTCTAAATTTGTATATAATAAATTTTATTTGTTTTTATATTAATAATTTGGCTCATGCAAATTATTAATTCGATGAAATTGACATTTCATTTATAACAATATCTTTTAATGGATTCTTTTTCCCATTTTATCACTTACCATGGCCATAGAGCACCAGAAATTAAATGCCTCTCTTCTTGTGGACAATTAATTGTAAAGATGAATCTGCTTTTTAGAATTCAGCTACTCCAGATATTCTTGAGGGTGGGGCCATTGCTATTTACACTGTTTTATTGACAGAGCTTCAATACATTTTCAGAAAATTTCAGAAGTTATGAAAAAATCAAACCGTGATTAAAATATAAGAGGACTTCATTAAAAATTGGATCATGAAACAGAAATAAAGTACAGACAAAACCATGAGTGAACTACTGCTCACATTGACACAGGATATATTTCTTAAAATTTCATACACTTTGCAAGGACAAGCATATGAGTTAAGAAAGACAGAAATCAGATTCTCTATGCAAATGTCATGTCTGTGTTCTTGACACAAGTAGCATAATATGAAATTTTACTCAATCAAATAATCTCCTTTAAAGCTTTTTGTCAGTGTTTCTCCATGACTCCATGCTTTATATAGTGCATGTTGTTCCCATCTTATGGGAACAACCCTTCCTCTTCAGAAAGAGAAGTTCCTTCTATTTGTATATATGTAGTGTTACTGCGACGGTATGCATACGCTTCAGAATTTATTTTCAAACTTCATGCATAGAGAAGTTTTATCACCTCCATTTTACAAACAAATAATTTGTAAATAAATAAAAAATAAAAATTATTAAAGGTTAATATTTTTTAACCTTGAGGCTCAGTGTGACAAGTGTTTCAAGCTACATAGTTGTATGCAGCATTCCTGCTGCCCTTTATTCATTTTATTCCCCAAGCTTCCAAATTTGGATTAGCTTTCATGCTTGTTTTGCATCCTCAGTACTTCCCTCCACACTTTCTAATTTTTTTAATTAGTTTTATCATTGATCAGTATATAAAACAGGTTGTGAACAGCATGAAATTAATTCTGTCAAATTCCGGCCCTTACTAATTCGATAACTAATCAGAGTCAAAATTAATGAAGAGAGATACACTTCAGAGGGAGATTCAAACTGTCTCTCCTAAACATTTCTGCTGAAGAAATGTTAATTATGCTCTAGAAGTGCCTTGGACTTTAAAGAGATCCTGGAGTTTGCTTATATTACTCCTACATACAGGGAACAAGCTCTATCTTTACCTGGGAAAAGTTTCATTACTACCATTAAAGTGTGGAATACTTAGGAGCAGAGTTGACACAGGTAATGATAAACCCAAAAGCATCACTTAGAGAATGATTAGAAATTCTGGACATTTTCAAATTTACCACATTTTTAAAATGTTAATAATTTTACGTTTATGAGCCCGTTGTCTTCTAGGACAATTAGGTAAAATTTCATAGACATTAATCTTGTTCTGCCTATGTCTATTTCACCTTTAATGATTGCAGTTTCATGAATAGCACACTATTGATTCCAAGCAAATGAAAAACAAACCTTGCCCTGAGTTTTATCTCTTGGGGCCACTATTACAGGTCAACTAAATTTTGTAGTACTTTGATTAAAAGTCAGTATTTCAGGAGGAAAATTTTTTTGTCTTCTAGCATAGCTTAATAAAGAAAATATATTCCATTATACATTTTAGAAAATAAAGATGCTACTTACAATGAAGAACAGTATGTTTTGAAGTTTTATTAACAAATTTCTTTCCTATTTCATACAATTTACCGTAAAAAATGCAAAACACACACCAAAATAATTAGCGTGTTATATTTATTGTCATAACAAAACAATTATTTTGAAAATGTAATTCCATTGACTGCTTATTACCTTTTCTGCTGTACATAAGAATAAATTGCGTGAGCTCAAAAACATAAATAAGATGAAATATTATCTCCAGTTTCTCTGCCTAATTGGATAGAGAAATATGTCCATAGCACTGAAAAAAGTGTGAGACAATATGATCTTAACATTTAAATGTTGGCTTAAAAATTTAAAATGTATGCAACCACAGGGGAAAATTAAGCTAAATTTCCTCGGCACAAAATTCAAAATGAGTAAAAAACACAGGACTCACAGTCATGATCAGGAAATACATTAGAAATTACAAGAAATAAAAAAACCCAGCAACCTATTGTTTTTTAATAAGAAATTTTTCATGGTAAAATTAAAGTTCTTTGTCCTTAACATGTTAAGAAAAGAAAAAATAACTATATAGATATAAGGCTTAGTGTGTTATTTCTGACATTTTTTGTCATCACAACAGATTTGATTTCCTTTTTAGTCAGAATATCCTATGTTTAGCTACTTTGATTCTGACAGTATTAACAATACTTGTTTTATTAAGTACCTATGAAATGAAGTGCCAGACTGTAATAATTAGTTTGAGTACTTTTATTCATCTACATTGTCATTTCATTTTTTATTTGGAGTAACAATATTCTAGTAATATAAAAGAGTGTCTCTATATTATTGTTTTTGTCTGCATTGAAGCTTAATTAATGAGAAATTAATTTCTTTTCCATTTTACTTAGGTTGTTACTCACAGCCTTCCAAAAATGAATACACATTTCATAGTCATGCTCTTCAGCTTCAGAAGTTATGGTTTAACCATTATCATTCTTGTCCAGCTTAGGAACTGAATCTGACTATTTTATAAATTTGTACTATTTAACACAGACATAATGAAATTTTGGATTCCAGCTGTGGCCCAGCATTTAAGCTGTGCTAGAATCCAAGTCTTAGGCTTTGGTTCTCAGAGTTTTATGCATAGAGATTTTTGTAATTCAAGGTGCCATGTAAGCAATCTGACATACTGACATAGCTTTTCTCATTCAGGTTTTGTTGTTGCTTTTTAAAGTGAGAAAAAGTAGTTTAATAATTCAGAGACCTTTGTCATTTTGGAAAGCAAATATTTGCCAGATACTAGTTTTGTCCACTTGCATTCTACTATTCTTCCTTTTTGTTATACTGAAATATGTAATATGTGCAAAAGAGAAAATAAGAAATCTGTTTACTTGTTTTCCTCCATAGTATTAAATCATCAGAAATATTAAACATGTATTCGGAAAAAAAAAATTAACCATCATTCCTCTTGGAAAACCTAATGACTATTTTATAACTCTATATTTTAAAAAGTCATATTGAAATCAAATAAAAGTGAGTGTCTAGTCTGTGAAAGAATAGATTATCATGCCAATAATAATAATGTAACTTCATTACATATTTACAATTCATACAGCTATGGGATTTGAACAAGAGGATGTTTTTACAGTAAGAATAAAGCATATTTTCAACTCTTTCTTTACAAATGTTCTCAGAATACAATTAAAAAAAAAAAAAAAGGCCAGGATCATTCAAATGCTTTTTAGATACTATTAAACAGAAGTTTATCACATTACTTCCTGTCTTTACCTCTCAGTTCTTCATCATGAATTCCTGTTTACTCACACATTTCTCTGTTTTAGTTACTCCTTTTGCAGAGCATGAATCTAATCTGAAGAGGCTGGGCCTCCGCTCAGTTTGTTTTTTTTAAAGTGGGGAATTTTTGCTATTCTGGAACAGAAGGTTCAGCTCCTCCTAAAGCCAGCCAGATTCTCTCTGCAGTGAAGCACCAGCCCTTGTGCCAAGGGGGAGAACACCCACCATGGGCACACCACTCCTTCCACCAGGGAGCATGAGGCACTGACACTTCAGCCTATCTTTGCTTGATAAAAGCCAAACCCTCTTGCTCAACATTAGGAAGCTAAATATAAAACCAAAGAGAAAGCAATTTTAAGGGTATTATTAACTGAGCCTTTTATATTACTTAGATAATTTTTATTATTGGACTGCTTTTAAATATGATTGAAAAAGTTTTAATTCCATATCAAGCTTCCCAGTAATTTTCAGGGCACTACATCTTTATCAAAAAAAGAATTCTTCATTTATGTCTTCTCTATGCAAGAGGTTGTTCTTTGGTGTTTCTCTTGCTGTCAATATGCTTTTTCAACTGCCTTAGCAAGTAGAAGGCTGTAATAAGAATATAAAAGTAGTTTAAAAAATGTTGGGTAGTTTATTCTTTTCTCTTGCCTTCAATAAAAATTGCAGGTATGTGTGGGGAAAGGGTGGTTGTGGGTGTGGGTGGGCTTTTTTAGTTTTGTTTCTTTTTCATTATTTTTTTTTTTTCTCTAATTATACTCCTGGAATTATCAGATATATTAATTATTTCTTGCTCAGGCTGCTTATGACATTGTCAAAAATGTGGACAAAGAGTTCAAGAAAGAACTTTTTTTTCATACTATAATGAGCACCTCTTTGTTTCTTTTTTTCTCCTGGAATGGCACTTTTCCTCTTAGAAAGGGCAAACGTATTGTTTTGAAGTGTATAAAACATGCAGCAGCTTTATGACTGTGAACAGAGACATGTTGAGAAGTCATCAGGAAGTGCTGAGCATTTTCCTTGTGCCTGCTGCAGGCCTGGCAGTGTCTGCACTGGTGCTCACCTGGCTGGCTAAAGCCCTTGGGGCAAAGAGGAGCTCGCTGGAGTAATGACCTTGCGTGAGCCGCATGTATTAGCGGAGTTGCAGAATTGTTCTTCTGTGAAAATCAATGCAACAATGGAGAAATCTATTGCCTCATTATTGCCTACAATGTATAATTAATTATTGGCCTAATATTGCACACAAAATACAATTTTCCATGACTATACGCACACGTGCATTGATTGCTCTAAGAAACAGGAGTGTTCATGCACTTCCCTGTTCAGCTAAGATGCTTTTATCTACAGACATAAGCACTGGCCATTGACAAATTGGTGCAAGCAACAGAAATGTCCTTAAATAATTGAGGATTCAGCTAAGAAAAGTGCTCATGACACTTGTGCTAGCAAAAAATACTGAGTTCAGGGAAATGTGAAGGTCTTTTATGCAGATAAAATTGAGATCTTAACATCTCTGCCTTTCCCTTGATCGCTGCAGATGTGCAAAAACAAACTCTATCTACCCCAGAGGGGGAACCAGAAAAATTGCAGACAGAGTCTCACTTGACAGATGACTTACATGACAGAGTCTGGAGTCAGACAGGTGTGTCCAGTGAGAGCCCAAGACCTTGCAGAAAGTTTGTGTGGAGAATTCATGCTGTCTAGGAAAGAAAATGAGTGTGCAGCATGGGAAGTCCTCAGGGAGAGGCCTGCATTTTTCATAAAAACTAAGTCCTTTTCATGTCATAGAGACATAAGAGAGCTTAGGCATCAGCACTTTGAAAAGCCAATAGACTTTCTTCATGTCTATTTCTCACCTGTAAAAGTCCAGGGATGGATGAAGTTTTCCTTTCAACCAATTTTGTTTTTCCAGACTTTCCAATTTTTCAGATGATAAGTTGCCATTCTTGGATTAATGTGTAATGGTATCTCAGGATGTATGTGGTTTCTAGGTACTCAACTGTACTTCAAAGATGCCAGGTGCATTTTTCAGGGGTGTTTCTGGTTCCTAGCTCCTGTTCCTAGGCTCTCAGCTCTCTGGCTGGCAGTATCCATATTTTCAGCAGACATTTTTTTTCTGTTCAGTAATTTTCCTCTTCAAACCAGATCAATTTTATGGCTGCTCACATCACTGAGGAAAGCTGAATCTGGTAAAAATTACAACTGTCTCTTCCTGCTCCTGCTTGTAGATCAGAGTATACCCACACATAAGATGGGATAGGGAGCAGTGATCAGGCACAGGGCTCAGTCCAGACAGACCAGTGGCTTGCTTATACAAAACCAGCCCTTTTTAGTCCCCTTCACACCATGATGGTTCTTTCTATATAAACCTTGATCTTTCCTTCTCTTGGTCCTTGTCTCCACAAGGGCCAAGAAAAGGAAAAATACCCGGAACAGATATCGTCCAAGTCCTTTACCTGGATCATATATGATCCTTAAATGGTATCACAGAACTGAGGCACTGATGGCATTTCAAAGATCATCAATGCTTCCCTTCATTTGTCTATAACATTTGGCCATTTTGCACAAATCCCCTTTAGCCATCTCAGAGATCCACCCATCACTCACGGAGACATCTGTAACTTTTTTCAGGTTCTTGCTGTGCTATGTAGCATGGAGCAGTTTTTTCATGTCAAGTCAAGAAATTTTTCATGAGAGTTTCACTTAGCTAAACTTCAGGCCAAGATCAAGTCATTTGCCTTCACATCTCGTATTCAAAGTAAGGTGGTACAAAACCCACTGTACATAAAATATGATAGTTCACAATAATACAGTAATATTCCACAAAATTTGCTGGTTTATATAAAATGAGTACTCTGCTCGGGACATTCTACTTCACTTTCTGCACAACCATAGTTTCCAAATTTTAGTTTTCTGTGGTAGAAATAATGAAAGAATTTACAGATAATTTAAGGGCAGGTTTATGAACAAGTTGAGTTTACTTAGTGGTTCAAAAATGACTGTTGCATAAAATCAACAATTTTATCAAAAATCAAAATCAGCTTCATTTTTTCAATTTGAGGAATACAAGGAAGTCCATATTTGGCTTCAGATCAAGGCTCTATATATCAATGTCCTGAACTTCACAATGATTGTGAGCAAATGCTTACAGAAGACTACACAGCAACTCAGCAGTTCTGTACAATGAATCATTATGATTATGCAGAAGCTTTAAAACTCACTAAAATATGCATCACCTCTTTGGGCATCATGTGAGAACTCACACATCTTCCAGTTTTTACTTAATACCACGTTATCACCTCTTTTGGGTATTTGCTTATCTTATGCTTACACATTTTACCTACTTTTACATAATCTATACAGTTCACTTATATATACCTAACTCACTACTTATATATCTTACTCTATTTTTACCTAACACAGACATACACATTTTACTGACTTATATTTATCACTTACTTAACACAGGACTTACACATTTTACAACTTATCCATAATACAGCACGCATACATTTTGCAACTGCAGTGTATGGGATTACCCCTTGCTTAATTAGTCCCTCTACCTTGTCCAAGAGCTCTACATGCACTTTTCAGAAAATAAGATGGGTTTTAGTCCCATGCGGCACAATCCTTTTTTTTATCCATTCCTGCTATCTTGGTACTTAGTTTCCCAGCTTCTTCTTTCCCAATTCCTTTTCAATTTAGCACAGTTTACCTTTCAGTCAACATTCTCCTTCCCTCTCTGAACCTCCTGACTGGGGCTTAAAAACCCTCCAGGAGCTGACCTGCTGCAGCTGAAGGTGCATGGCCAGGTGAAGCTGGTGAGGGTAATTCCAGCCTGGTCTCTCTCTGAGGGCACCAACAGGCGTAACTACAGATGGTTTGTCTGGGGCACACTACCATGATTCAAAACACCTCACAACAAGACTATTAACAGAAGAGTCATTTATGTTTTTTTTCGTATTTCCAGTAATTTTGGGCTCTGGGAATTTCCTAAACCTGGTATATTTTTTTCCAATTTAGTAGTCTCCAAAGTTTACTCTTCCACTGTTGTTTCCCCCTCTGAACCACTACTGTGGAGAGCACAATAAGGTGTTATTTGAGGTGGTGATATGAGACACGACAGTTCACATTTTAACTTGTCTAAATGTTTATACAAGTAGAAGTTTTCAGCACAGAAGATTATTCCCAGCCACCCTCACTCACTACATACATACAATGCAGATACTCTTTGACAGCCCTGCCAAAGCAACAGCCCCTTATGAATCCCTGCAAGTGAGCCCTCTGACCTGGCAGGTGTCATTGTGATTCCTCCTGGATCCTCCTTGCAGTAAGACAACAACTATTGTCTGACCATGGAGGTCAGAGCTCTTGGGAACTGCAGGGCCTGCACCTCTCAAGGCTGTTCTCTCCCGGTGTCAGTCATCCCCTCACAGTGCACTGGTCATACTCTGAAGAGGGAGGTACATGGAAGGCACATTTTCCCTTTGGGACTGCTTCCCCATATGATTAGTCCAAATGACAGTTCCTGTCATACCAGCAGTCACTCTGTTCAGACTGTCACTCCATATTCAGCCACCATGGCAGAAGACTAGTATTTTTGCTTCAGGAATTTCCATTCCATTATCACTTTATTGGCAGGGAAGTTTCAAGCAATGAACTTAATATCTAACACTTTATGCGCTTAGGTGCTTTCAGAAAGAAAAATCCCGTGGAACATCCAGGTCAGCTTTTTGTATCAGCAGTGTGATTTGGCAAGGACTTACATGTATTTGCTACCCTTCTCATGAAGAGACATTTCATTCTTTCCTGTTTTGAACCTAGGGATCTTTTGATGGCCCCTAGTTCTTGTCTATGCTTTTGTACCTTCTTCAAGATACAACCTTGTACTCAAGTTTTTGTAGAAGTCCAGCATATCTGCTTCCCCAGACTAATCTCATTTTTAGAGTGAAGAGTATTAGGCTATTGAATTTTATCTACAAGATAGCCACAAGATTTTTTTTCTGTTCTTCATTATACCTTTCTTTCTCTCAGGATATTATTTTAGAGAGAAATTAGTTAATTCTTCAAAATGTGTGTAAACTATAGATTCTTTCTAAATGCTGATAAATCTCATTCATTGTTAGATAAATCTTATTTTATCCTGGACCAGAAAAAAGAGCTTGATCAGTTAAACCTAGTTTTACAGACACTGAACTAGAACTATTTAATTTACCTCTGATGCACAGAGCATTAATTCCTGGTTCTGTCTAATTTTCCTTTATGTGGGTAATGAATACAAGAAGGGCTTCAAGCATCTGCAGTTTTGCCAAGCCAAATATGTTCATCAGATAACAGGTAGTTCCAGAAATCTCTTGATCTTGACTGTTTTTATTTTTTTATACAAACTAACAAAGATGAAAGACATTACATATTTGCAATGAGTTATGATTGAAAGATAATTATTCCATATATGAATTGAATTACTGTCTAAGGTATAATTTCATAACATTCTGTTAGTAGCTGCTCTGGTCATTTTTGGAAGGAGGAGGATGACTTTTGGCTAACTTATTGACACCTATATTTTTTAAATGATTACATGAAACAAGAAGCAAAGGTGAATGAAATTATACTGGATTTGTCTGGGTTGACCCTGCACTGCACATTTTTTTCTTTAATATGTTGTCTATGAGTTTTTGTATCCATACTGTGACTTCACCCATTTTGATAGAGTAGCATGTTGGACGTTTAGAATGTGAAGAAGTATTTCAGATACCACTTGGAAGCAGAAAAGTGCTTACATTTCTGTTTCATCAAGAAAATTGAAGCCCCTAAGAGTTTTACACATAAATAACTTATAGAAGAAAAGACTGTAATGTGTAAGTTGGAAAATATTGAGTTACAGGAAATACACATTAAAAGTAAAGATTTATAAGTTCCACAGGCCCAGTAAGAATTTCAATTAATCCTCTGAAATCACTTAACAGAAAATAAATCAGTTTAAAATTGGCTTAATTAGATTTCACTTACCCCAGAGAGCTACTTAATTTTTATTTTATTTTTATATATTTGCCTTTTTCAGGCAAATGTAGGGTTTTGTAGGGTTAAAAAAAATTAATATTTATTCATTTATTATTAGTATCACTTCCAATTTTTAAAAATCCAGTTTTAGAAGGGAGTTTAACATATTATGTATCATATATTTGAAACAGAATTTTTCCCATTAATACTATTGAATGAATAAGTTTAATAGCAAACGAGGAGCTTTGCTAGGATGAAAGTAACAATTACACTGACTTGATATACAGTAATGAAGAATGTCTGCATGTAACAATTTCCAGGTTTCTTCATGATTCAATAAACTCTGGTTTTATACACACACAAAATATTTCCCAACTTTGACATGAAGTAAATTTTATTTGCACATATTTGAAAATTGTTGGGTCTATTTCTAAGTTTTTGTTATTTGTTGCATAATTTGTCAAACATTTATGTGCTATTGTCTCTAAAAATCAGTGTCTTCACTGTCTGTAGACAACTGGTTAAAGCAACAACATAAGCAGTGGCCAACACTTTCTTATTCACATTCATTACTTCAAAACTCGATTTCTGTCATTTCCTGGACAAAATGACTAAGGTTTCTCAGCAACCCTATTGGTAAAACACACAGCGGCTTTCCTCTTCAATAAAATTAACTTATGTGAATATGCTGTACCAGCTCTTTTTGTCTTTCACAGGTGCATCTTTTTGGCTTTCTTTTCCTAGGAAAAAAAGTAACACTTAAGATTTTAGACATAACTTACTTCTGAAATATACATTGAAGAAAAAAAATTCAATGTTTATATGATTCCTAGTTTTAGAGACTCACACTCTGAGACAATCAGAGTTACAATTCTTCAGATTATGTATATTAAATATAAATCTAATTTTAAAATAATCTGGTTTTAATTTGAAAATGTTTTTTTCCTAGGATTTTTTTTAGAAAAAAATGGACATTGTGTCAAAATTACTTTTTATATTTTCCCACAAAACTTATCTGCTAATTGTTTTAAGGTGTTTTAAATTATGATAGTGTGCCCCAGCCAAACCATTTTTAGTTATTCTTATTTGAGTCCTCAGAGAGAGACTAGGCTGGAATTACCCTCAGCAGCTTCACCCTCAGCAGCTTCACCTGGCCCTCTCTCTCTCTCTCTCTGGATGTTGGATTTCCTGGACTAACTTGGCTGCTGATCACTGGATGGGATTTGTTGCTGCCATCATCTCTACTTTGCTTTCCTGGATCTGGAGCATCAAGGACTAAAAGGTACTGAAAAATAAACTGTGCTAAATTGGAATTGGGAAAGGAGAAGCCAAAAGGCTAAATACCAAGAGAGCAAGGAATAGATAAAGAGGACTTTGTTGCACTGGATTAGGAACCAATTGTATTATCTGAAAAGTGTGTGTGGAGCTCTTGGATAAAGTAAAGAGACCAATCAAGTAATGTGTAATCTCATGCACAGCAGTTGCAAAATGTATATGTGCTGTATTATAGATAGTAAAATGTATAAACACTCTGTTAAGTAAGTATAAGTAAGTAAACTATACTGGTTATGTATAAGTTATGTAAAAGTGTATAATGTGTAAGTATAGGATAAGTAAACATAATAAACAAAAGAGGTGATAAGTAGCTATTATTGAACAAATTAGAAGATGTTAGAGTTCCTGTATGATTCCCAAAGAGGTGATGCATATTTTAAACAATAAGAAGCTTCTGCATAATCACATTGATTTGTTGTACAGAAGCGCACAGTCAATGATTTGTTTTTATTTCTGATTCATTTTTTTAATATATTTTTTTTTCTATAAGTCTGGTATGATATTTCAACAGGATTTTGCTACAGTCTTATATCAGAGGACTTGCTAATTTGTCACCAAAGGTGACAAGTTTATTCCTGAGGGAAAATTTGCTTTGGCAGTAATAACAACAAAAAAGAGAATATTATTTGTCTGAAAAGGACTTTAAAATATATCCTATTAGCTCAAGAATTCCATCAAGTAGTGACAGAAAAAGATTCTCTATGTATCTGAAGTAGTAAGTTATACTTCGTTCAATGAAAAATCAGAAGATTAGTTATAGTCTTATTAGTAGTAAAAAATCCAAAAGAAAAATTTTTTTTTTCTTCCTCAGCTTGAGCAACACCTTATTTAATTCCAAATTAATTTGAAGACTCTTTACTGGCAGAACAAAGGAGTTATTAATTTCTGGAGTAGAAAAGTAAAGATTAATAAGTGGAAAAAAAAGTTTCAGTCTGCTTTACAATAGCTCTCATGGCTCAAATTCTAGTGAAGGAAATTAGAAACTTTAAAAGGCTTTTCTAATGCACTGATCTTTTTTCACTTCCCAGAGTTTATTTGAGGGAAATGGCAATATTCACAGCATACTGATTACCAGAAGCCATAGTCATTTTGCTGAATACTCATAACAAGTATGCCATATTTAATGTATTTTTAACTTTGCTGATTTCAAAACTTAAATGTTTCTCAGGCATATCTTTTTAAAAAGTTTTTAAATGTTTCATTGCTGAAGGCAAGCCCAAAGTGTACAGCAAACATTTTTTCTTTCTCCAAGAGTATTTGTCAACCATGTACTATGAAGCAAATTAGACAATTTTCCCTGACAGCCTGACTGACAGGGAACTTTGCAGAGGTTTGTAAAAGTTAGCAGAGAATATTTCTAACAGGTTATATATACAGTGAAAGGAGTTTTAAGAAAACCAGGCAGAAGGCTTTTGCTGGCAATTACTGTACATCAAAGATAACACTGCCAAATAACTGTACTTTTCTCCTGTTTTAGGCAACAGCTAAATGTTGGCCTGCCTTTCCCTTTCTTTATCAATAGAGAGTAAGATGACTGAAGAATTTTCTTTAAAATTATATGCATTGAGGTCTACCATTCTTATCACTGGCTAAAAAGTTCTCTGGGATGTGGCATGTAGAAACTTTTTTTTAAGAATTTTTTGTTCATTTCTACAAGACACATATAATCACATTTCAGATTTTTGGGTTTTTGTTTAATGCAAATAAGTAATAGTTTTTATAACTTGAGTTCTTACATAACCCAGAGCTAGATGCCAAATCAAACACAGGTTCTTCAAAAGATAGATTCTAAATAAAAATTAGGTTTTAAATTTGTTAGACTCGCATTACAATCAATAGATACTGATTACAAGGTAGAAAATGCAGTGAAATGTAGTGAGCTTTTCAGGAAGCAAACAGGTTTTTAATTGGATATATAATATCTGAACAGATGGGCAATTCCACCCTGGCCCTTAACTTTCACTCTATTAGCACATAAGTTCTCCAATAGAGAAATCTTACCTGTTAGACTTATGTGCATGGCTTGGATTTATCAGAAAATACCAGAATCCTATGCTGATCCCCAGCTCTCCACTCAAAGCCTAAATCATTGAAGCAAACTCAAACTGTCAACACTGTAGAGCTTCAGCTGCATTTGCAGCTGAATTAAATGCCCATGTAGTCATCATTCCAATTAATTGAAAACAACTTACTTAAACTGAGGATAAATTCAGAGTAATACAGGTAGTAATATGGAGGTGAATTTCACTGGGCTTTAGATACCTCGAATACAGAAATTTGAAACTAGTTGTCCCTTTATGCACAATGTAGAATGAAAGTTGCCCTTAGGAAAATATTGTACTGTGCCATGTAAATATGTAAAAATATCTAATTCTTTCTCAGAATTGATTATAAACAGAGTTCAGAAAATTTGGGGCTTTATACTTATTAGGTAAGACTAACTTGTATCTGCACAGTCTGTACAGATCTGAGGGTTTGTGTTTAGGCTGTTGATTTAATATAATTTTTATGATCCATGATAACCAGATAGCTATATTCATTTAACTGAGAATCACACAGTTCTGAAGTTTTAAAAACATCAACAGGAAAGCAGAAATTTGCATGGCAGTTTATAGGCACTGCTTAGGCACCTAGATATTCTGGGAATTAGGATTGTCAAAGAATATCACTGTGCCCAGTGCTGAAATTAAGTGAGGATAGCTACAGGAGGCTTTCAGTTTCCAGCAAACTACAGAAGCATCTAAGAAGTTCAGTCACTTATTTCTGATGAAAGAGTTCTTTGGGCTTTTGTTCCACCTAAACAAAGGAGGGGCAGCGCCCTTTCAGCAGGTGCTGCAGAGATGCCAGTGTTACTGGAGAAGTGATTTTCACAGAATAGTGCCTAAGGCCTCTTGCTGAGATGGGAGAAGTGGTGTCCTTGCTTGCAAGTGTGTGCTGGGGGAAAATCTGCATTGCCAAGTAGCTGCTGGAGGAGCTCAGAGGACTGCATTACATTAAAGATATTGTGAAGGAGGTTGTCTGGATCTTCCTTACAATACTGCAGCTGCAATAGCCTAAATGCTCAGCTGTACTGAAGAAGGCACAGGTAGGGTCTGTGCTCTCCGAGTTGGCAAATTGAGACTCCCATAATGGAAAAGTCTGGGAGTTTTTAACTTCTGTCACAAGGAAAGAGGCTCCAGTTCCTGAAGTAATTCTTGTAGGAGAATCTATACAACTGTATATGTAACACTACAGAAGAGTTTCAGTGTCCTGGTAGCATGTGAGGAGCTGGAAGCTCTGCTCAGGGATGCACCCAAGCAGGCTGGATCTGTGCATAGCAGCACCAAGAGGAAGTGAATGAGTGACAGCAGTGGGACACTCACTACTCCAGAGAATGGAGGCTGCTATCTGCTGACCTAGCCTATTTTCTTGTAAGATTTACTGCTCAGATCTGGGATGCTGTGAACAGACTGATAAGGCTCTGTCCTTGACTCTCTTGCACATAAACATCAACTTTACTGTTGGGGAGACCTGGTGAGTAGCAAGTGTCAACATGAGGCACTGGGGCTGAGGATCAAGGACATGGGGACCCAGGTGGTTTTCTCCTCAGTGCTGCAGGTGAGAGGGAAGCGCTTGAGGAGCAGTGAGGAAGAGTGGGCAGATCAACAACTACCTGCACAATTTGTGGTGATAACAAAGATTTTGTTTTTACGACCAAGGAACCAACCTTGATGATCAAGAAATCACAGCTAAGAGGAAGGATTGAAATGATCAAATGGGAAAAAAAAAGTTTTGTCAATGGACTGGCTGTGCTGTTCAGAACAGCTTTAAACTAGGAATGATGGGAGTGGGACATAGAAATCTGCTATCATGTAAGAAAGTGGTGGAACAACTGGGAAAACAAAGGCTGCAGGGCGGGGGGAGGAGGGGGGGCCCGGAGACATTTTAATCAACAGAAAAGGGCTGCATGTTCTGCTTTTCAAGAATGGGCACAGAAATAAAGAAGAGCAGAAATGGAAGAGTTATGGGGAAAGTTATCCTATTTATTCTATGAAAACAGAATGACTGGATGACTCTCTGAACTGCTTGTACACTAGAGCATGAAGCTTGGGGAACAAATAGAAGGAATTTGAAATCTTCATGTGGTTTCAGATTTAAAATCTCTTAGGACCATAAACATGAGTCAGCAGTGTGTTATTGCAATAAAAAAGTCCAGTAGTATCCAGAGCTGCTCTAGGAAGAATGTGACTGGCAAACTGGAGGAGGTGCTTATTCTCCTCTACTCAGCACTGGTGAGATCGCATTTGGTGTGTTTTGTCCAGTCCTTGGCTGCCTAGTAAAAAGACACAGGGATATAATACAATGAGTGCTGTAAAGGAAATTGAAGATAAGAAAGGGACTGGATCGTGTGCCATACAAGGAGAGATAGAAATCTGCAGTTGTCAGCCTGGTGATGAAAAATTTTGTGAGGATCTAATCTATGTGTATGAATACCTGGTTTGGGAATGAACAGTAAAGAAGAAGGAGCCTGACTCTTCTCAGTTGTTCCCACTGACAGCTCTTTAAACTCAAATAGTGGAAAAAGACCTAAACAGAAGAATTCTGTCAAACACTAGAACAAATTTCCCAGGAAGGTCATGGAATATCATACAAATGCCAATGAATATCCTTGGAGATATTCAAATCCTGACTGGACATGGTTCTCAGCAGCCATCCTAGATGGCTCCACTGAAAAGGGTATTGTATTAGACAATAACCAGAGGTCCTTGTCACTCTTAGCCATTTTGTATTTTTCTGCTGTGTTCCCATTCTTGTCCCACTGAGATTATGCCTACATTTTTTTTTTTTTCCTATTTTACAACTTTTTCTATTCTTCAGTTGAAAGTGGACAAGATGATAAATCTTACAAGCTAGAAAATTAATCATGGTCAGTTCTAACTAAATCTACTATTGTGTTGTATAACAAGAAGTGTGTTTGGGTCTGGATTTCTACGGTCACTTACTGTTTTGTCAATAGTTTCTTATGTTTTTATATCCCTAAGTCAATCATCTATCTTCCCCAATTTATGTAATAATTTGGTTATAACGCAAAAGCAGAGCCTCAGAAATTTTCTTTTTCCTGGCACTTTTCTGACTTAGACACCTTGTAATTTGTTGTTTCTTTTTTCCCCATATTCTGTACTGGAGGGAGTTATCATCCATAAGAAAGAAGTTTGAGTCCAGAGGCTTGGGTAACTAAATTTTGAACAGCAACATGTCAACAGAGAAACTCTCATAGTACTCAGAAATCTGTCTCCCAAAGATGATGGCACAATCAGAGGAGAGGAGGGTTTTGTTTCTTTTTTTTTTCTTGGAATTTAAAATTTTCTGGCAAGGCCTCCTTTGTTCTGTGATAAATGTAAAATGACACCTAAATGTAGCATATATAAACAAGCAACACAAGTACAAAAAAAAACCAAAAAACACTGAAACCAAAACTTCATTTCTATCCTATGACATTTCTCATTTCCTCTTGTAATCATGCTTAAGTGCACTTTTAGTCATCATTACTTAATTACAGAATAGGTGTTAATTTTCCAGTTAGAAGCTAATATTTAATTGCATTATTCCCCTATTTTTGCTCAAGAGCCTTCTCAAGTTTTTGCACTATAAAACTTGCAGCTAAAATACAATATAGGGATACAAATTCACTTTTTTTTTAACTCTTGCTTTTATGAGGAATCAGAAACATCAGCATATATATCTTCACATGCTCTCTAATCACATGACATCTACTGAGAGTTTGGTAAATTTCTTATATATCTAGTTATTAGGTTTCTGAGCATAATGTGAATGCACGCATTAATGAATGTGAGAGATCTCCTTAAGAATAAAAAATGCCTTGGTTTAGAAAATTGTTCAACAAGAGCCTGCAAGCTCTTGCCATCACCTGCATGTCCCAGTCATTCAGAAGCACAGATATGGGAAGCCAACCTTCACTAAGTTCTTGTGGGCATATCATGTGCTCTTAAATGTAAACATTGTTCTGGTAACTTCCTTGTAATGAAACTGATTTATTTCTGTCTTCCTGCAAAGCTGATGTTGATTTCTGGCTGCTTGCATCTACATTGGAATATTCTTTTATTTTGTTGGTAACTTTCAATGTGTTTCATTCAACACCATATCTAAATTATCCTTTTATATTTGTGCTTTTGCTAATCAAATAACCCCCCTTCTGCTCACATGTAAATCTCCAAGGGCATTCTTCTGTCATTGCTGCATTTTTAACAAAGTATTTTTCTCCCTTTCTGCATTACTGTATTTTCATTTTCACATCCTAACCCTCAAAAACTGGCCTTCAGAAAAAACAAGCTTACCATAATTATTAGCATTTAACACTATGTACCCTGAAGCACTTTGATTACTAAAGTAGCAAAAACATCTCAAATAAATATATCTCGCTGCTCAAAGCTTTAGATAGTTCGTGCAATTCTGTTACCAAACTTGTCAGTCTAATTTCCACCCTAAAATTTGAAACTGTCTTGTTTTATTTTCATAGCCTTGAGTTTAAGTCTTACAGATATGAAATGGGTGGCAGGCACCTGATAAATAAAATAAATTTTATTTATTTTATACATTTTTGGCAAGAACTGGGAGACAGGAGCTCATTCCAGCTTACTCTTCTGTCAGATATTTGAAAGAAAAAAAGCATAATCTAATTTGTCATGTTTTTCATATCAGATTTATTTATATACATTAGACTCTCACCTCCATGAAACTTCTATCACCCCTGTGGTGCTGTAGATGATGGCTCTGTGCGGAATGATTTTGACATTTGGCCAATATATTTTTAGCAACAAAAAAGACTCATCATTATGAGTACTACTTTAATTGAATGTAAGATATTCATCCTCAGTGCAGTATCGTGTTTGATCATATTGCAACTATTGCTTTACATTTTTATGTCTTAGAGATTTGGAAGAGATTGTGTGAGCAGTTTGAAGACTGAATAAAGTGAAGTAATTAATGAGTTTAATTACTTGAGAAAGCTCAGCTTTCTCCATACTAAGGGTGGAACTCATCTGCCTAACAATAAACATCTAGAGTGCTTTAATATTTCCTAAGTTGCTTCATTTTTTTAGAACCTCATTCATTTTGCTGGTTATTCTGTTAATGCCTCTATGGCCCTCTGTGTTATGAGATTTTTCAACTGGGAACTCAAAGGCACAATATCTGTTTTTGTGGTAGTTTTCCTAGTATAGCTGTGTCTGTGATAAAAATGTGCAGGTCCCCCACGCTTGAAATACTACAGAGATTCTTAAAAGTTTTAAATACTACATAATTTATAAAACCTTCATAAGGAATTGTTTGACAGATGTGAAAAATAGGTTATATAATCACTTTATTCTAACTAGGCAATGAAGGCAAAAATTTAGAAGAAAAAAAAAAGAACAGACATTTTTTAAAATCCTTTGCAAATTTCTGATAGGTATTTCATGCTGCTCTGTGCCAGCATAATTCTTTTCTCTTCTAAGGTAGATTTTTGTCTTTACTTTTGTCTTAAATTGGAACAATAATGACAGGATAGCTATTTACTTTTCTTGGCCTTGTAGAATAGGAAAGTGATAGGCATAGGAAAAGGACAGAGATAATACTGTACTTTCCACAACACTATCACCACAATTAATGGATTGAGTTTACAAGGTAATATCACGCTTTGAATCACTGAGATACTCTATTATTATTGTTATCTTCTTTGACTTTGTTAAGCCTCAGTGAAGATGACTGCAAAGATGTTTCAAATAATGTATTAATATGTTGCAAATATGCATGAAATAAAATGAATGAAATTGTAAAATAGTATGTTAAAGGTGTTTTAAAGTTTGTAGCTCAAATGTGTTTATTTTGTCTACTCCTTTTATTTTGGCTGTAAAAATGCCCAATTTTACACACTTGAGGTTTTATCACAGAAAAAAATGCTTATATTTCACAGTGCAGCAAGATACCTAACTAAAAACCATTTACTCCTATTTTAACATGAATAGACCAAACTGTTATCAAGAAAAAATTATCAAGGGTTCCAATATAATCTAATCAAATGATATTTTTATACTGTAGTATTTATAGCATAATTGCCATTAAGCATTTAATTTTGTAATATAACTTCTGATTGAAGTAGTTACTTGAGGTCTTCAGTTTGTGCTAATGAACAAAAAATATTTGGTAAACGCATTTCATTTATCTTCGTGAAATTATAACTCTCCCCATATCTCTCGCTTTTTGCAAAAGAATACTGTCAGAATTATGCAAATTCATTTTAGCCTATGTATGTAGAGTTATTCTATCTTATTATTCTTCCAGAAAACACTGTAGTGAAACACTGAAATGAGTTGCCAGGAGAAACTGTGTTATTTCTATTCTTGGGCTCTTTCAGAGCTCAGTTGGATAAGGCCAGACCTGATCTAGTTTTGACCTGGTTTAAACAACAGGTTGGACCTGTTGAGAGACCTCAGAGGTTCCTTCCAGTGTCCATGATTCTGATTCTATAAACACCATTAATATGATGATATTACTCTTACAGTTTATTGCTACAGGTGATATTTTACAATTAAATACTAATACTGACAACAATTTACTATTCACTGATACTGTTACTAATAGTTTCTGAGTTAATAAGAATGCAAAAGAATTATGAGGAAGAAATGGAAAAATATGATCAACAAATAAGAAAGGTAAAACTCAAAGTTAAGTTCACCTATGTCTAACAGTTCCTTCCGTTCCTTTCATTCGACATTCCTCTAATATCAAACTGTACTTTTTTTTGTTTGTTTGTTTCTCATATTATTTTGTGATTACATTAAGAAATGAGAGAAATTTTTGAAAGTCTTTAATGGTAGCAACAGTGTACATAAGTTTTTAATCTATCTGCTGGGCCACACTACAGAAAGTACCCAGAGGCAGGGATTTTTCCAACATTTAGTTTTATGATTACATTTGATGTTGCAGCCATGAAATTCTAAATAATCCTGTTTTCTTGACCACTTTAATTCACTCTTTTAATAAAGAAGATGAAAATCTTTATGTAGATTGCATCCTTGGGGGAATATGAACAAAGGTATCTTGTCATCACTCTCTTTGATTATTGGGACATAATCCTCAGGAACACTTTCCATTGTCATTCATACCAAATGCATGTCATCAGTAGTAGACATGTAAAGCCTATTGCTATAACACTAAGCTAACAACCTGTTTAGACTTTACCTGCATTGACATGAAAGACTGAAACTAGATTGTTTTTTTCTTGTTAGCAGAGGCTTGCCATTACAGATATTCAGAAAAAAGTTAGTATTGAAGACCATAAAGAAATCACAGAATAAACTGAGTTAGAATGGACCCACAAGATCAGTCATTCACTTAAAAATATTTCTAAGATGTATTTCTTCCATAAAGAAGTATTATAGAAGGTTTTTTTCAGAAACTCTTGTATCAAATTCTGCCCATTTCAAAATTGTAACTTCCTGACTGAAAGTTTTCACTGAGAAGAAGGTTGCCTGCTTTGGAGTTGATTTATTTCAGTCCCTCCTAATCTAGCCACTTCACTTAATACAAAAAAAAAATAAGTACAAGATCTCTGAACTTTACTGACATTATGGATATAACTTACTACTAAAGATAGCTTCATATAAATCTAGGAATTTACATAAAGTATGAGAACAGAAACTAAATTTGTGTTTCCTTCTATACCTTCAGGTAGTTCATCCAGGCTCTCCTTTTCCTCTCAAGAAATAGAAATCTCCTTTAAATGCAACAGCCACGTATATAATTCATGGTTTTCATCCCAGATTTTAAAGTGTTTTAATTTTGTTGCTGGAGAATTAAAACAGCATTTGACATAGTATGTGACATTTAATATATCTAAGGCAGACATGACAGTGACACAAAATACATACACAATGTGGATTCTAAAAGTGTGTTCAGTCAGTAAAGTTATGACACCATCATAATTGCATTTTCTGTTTTGTTCTGAAAGCTGACATTTTCTTATTGGCTTAGACAAAATATCATTTACCATTCTGGACTCTGTTGATCTGTTTAGAAGAAACCATACATATAGATGTATAACATCTGAGATGGTAATACGTCTAAAGAGGCTTCTGTAAAATATTATCTTTATAATATTATGTCCATAGACATTCTTTGCTACTTTTAATTATTAAAATTAGGTCTATTACTGAATAAATATATATTAAAGTCAGGGAAACTTGGTTATCACACAAACATTTGAAAATCTGTTGATTTTAATATCTTCAAATAGTTCCTTGCCTCCCGTTAGTTTTAGTTGTCTGTTATCAAATCTGGTAGGAGTGATGGTGACTAACCCTTACATTACTGTATTTTTATTTCCCTTAGCTCTTGGCAGGGAAAGGAAAAGAGAGGATTCATGCAATAATTTAAATTTTTTAGGTCTGAAGAGAATTTTAGTCAACAATTTGTATTTAATTGTACAGCATTCATAAAAAAAAAAAAACATGCAAAGGGTTGTGGGGTCTGACAAGCCCCTGCCATGACAAGAAGCCCTTGTTTAGATAAAGGAGACTGCATAATCTCCAGATATGGGGTCTGATAAGCCCCTGCCCTGGAAGGAAGGCCTGGGGATAAGGAGGTTGCACAATGTCCTGCAGGCCTCTCTTTGAAAGCCAGCATATTTTGGTAATGGTGAGAGAAGACAGACCCATGATCCTCTAAGAAATTATATGTAAAATACCCTAATACCCGTTGGCTTTTCACCCTTTCACACCCACCTCTGTACCCCCATAAAAGAGACCCCTCTGCCCCGAGTCGGGAGAGGATCCCTCTCTGGTCACCCCTTCGCGGAAGATGAAAGAATAAAGCGACTTCTGTGGAACCACCAGCAGGACCTCTCCTCTCTCTATCCGGGCCTGGCCATGGGGGTTTGCCTTGCAGAGCAGAGCTGAAATCACTCCCTGAATCACTAAGAGCTGATGGCTGCTGAGCCAGGCATCTCTGCAGGCAGCCCCGGCCGAGGGCTGAGAGAAGCCACGACCCCCTGGGAGACGGTTCCTCACGGGATCACCTCTCCAGGTCTGCTACGGCTTCTTGGGTCTGAGCCTCAGACCCAGCTGCACCCACCCCAGAGATAAGAGGTAATATCTGGGCGAATTTTTTCTCACATGTATTCTCAGTAAGGACTTCTCAACCCACATTGTACAATTATATTAATTGCCTTTCTTTTTAAAGGCAGCTGAGTGAAACAGCAGGAATCATAAAAAAACAACTGCAAAAAGGCTTGCTTACGGGAGTGTACCAAGATTATACAGTAAACAATGGCTGTACACTTCTTTTCTTTTCGTGCAGTCATATTCCACCACTTACAGTGTGGCAATGAATATATTGAGTACAACTGGTTATGATAACATAATAAACAGCATCAAATGATAACTGTAACGTAGCAACGACACCACTGAATTTTACTAGTGTTTCAAATAATGCAATACTGCAACTCTCCAAATAAACAACTGCAGATACTTAGAAGGATATAAGAAAAATTATGAGATCTCCTGAGAGATCTCTAGATTATGACATTATGAGATCTCCTGCCTTCAAGGGAAAGGTTTCTTGTAAATCTTCTCAATTAAACGAAGGTTTATGAAGTAAATGATGGAGTGTGTAGTGACTAAAGCTTATATGGCATTAAACAGATGCTCTCATACCCACAAAAAATGATAAAAATTACTTGGATCTCTTTAAGATCTTGATTTTTCTTAGGCAGTTAGTTCCTTATGTAGTGTTAGTCTGAAGAGCATCTTTCATATCAGACAGCTGCATGTGATCCAAATGACTGTATGTCAGAGTTTACATGGGAATATCATACCTGAATTTCTGTTCCAGTTAAAGGGGGCTTAATTTGATTGTTTACATGCATATCAGACTCATACCATCTAAAAAATCCTGGGTTATTTTGCTTGCAGTGTGAATGCTGTTCAAGAAAACCACATGCCCCTAACTGACATTGCCATGCTGAGGTCTCAGATACTCTAGGACATCTACATTGGCCCTAGGGACCTCTTGGTGACTGTTTATAGCTTCTGGAAAAATCACTGTTGTGGGGGAGGATATTCCATTGAACATATGTGTGATCTTCTCAAATTGGGTATTGCAGCCTTTCATATTGGTTACAAAATTCTCTCAGATGCCTAAATTGGACTTTGGTGTTGCGTGAGACACATAGGTTAACCAAAGCATCTTCACCATGCTAATGTGGTGATCTATTTACTCACTGCTTTTCTTATTCTACATTGTTCCCTTCCGTTTCCCCTTCCCCTAGCCCTGGCCACTCCCTCGGGTTCTTCCTATCGGTTTCTGTACCCCAATCCCACCCATGCACTGCCCCTGACATCTGACAAAACCTCCCTATGCCCAGATCACGAGGTCTCTCTGCCTCTGGGGATCGCTGGGACATGATGCAACATTAAAGGTCCTCTGAAGCCCTCATGGAGGGACGCTTCTCACCTCCTTTGCTGTTCACTGTGTTGCTGAGCTGACAGCTAGCTGGAGCAAGAGTGTGGGGCTGTCCAAAAAGGACTATGGAGGACAGAATGGCTACCTTGCCCTAAGCAGCCCTGCTGAGCTCTCTGGGAAAGCTGCAGCTTGCTAAACTAAACCTAGCACCACAAACAGGCTTACAGAAACCCACACAGAGTCATAGAATCAATAAAGTTGGAAAAGACCTCCAATATCATCAAGCCCAACCTTTGAACACTACCTTGTGAATTAAGTGCTGTGTCCTGTTGTTTCTTGAACAGTGCCAGGGATGCTGACTCTCCCACCTCCCTAGGCAGTCCATTCCAATGTTTAAACACCACTTCAGTGAAAAAATTATTCTTGATGTCCAACCCAATCCTCCTCTGGTGCAGCTTGAGACCATTTCCTCTTGTTCTGTCAATAATTCCCTGTGAGAAGGGACTGAAGTTTTGGAGTGGCACCTGGGGGATAACAATCAGAGCACATTCAGTCAACACATGATACCTATACTGAGGTAACTATGTTAAGCTGCACGATTTCATTAACTAGAAATGGAGCCTGAACAGGCATCTCATGTACAGATCCATATTTACAGCCAATTTAGGCTGCAAATAAAGAGCTGAATTCTTTCTTCTTTGAAGACAGGATTTATTTGCCGGTTCTTAGGTATTAACAGCCATTCAAGCTGTTCAAGCACATCCTAAATTAATCTTACTGTGCTTATTTTCTGAGACAACCTAGTCTTTCTTTGCTATGGCTTCCAAAATAGTGGGTTTTTTGGGCGGATGATACCCTTCTAGAATATAATATTTTCAATATGATGTCAGGGCTCAGAAGGGGCCAGCAGCATCCTTGGGTCAGGGCACCTCAGGGACCCCAAACTCAGCTAAGTGCTTGAGCTGAATTATGTACAGCCATAAGGAGAGTAAACGTGTGTGCAGATGTCTCGGTTTTGGAGACAAAACTTCAGGAGGAAACATTCTGGAATGAGTGTCTCCTTCGAAAGGATAAGGATAGCCCCTTTTCCTCCACCAATAAGACAAGGGAGTCACAGCAAGTGAAAGCAGGAAAAAAAAAAACAAACCCTGTTTATTAATACACAAACAAATACAGGGTAGGACAGGAAAAAAAAACCCTCGAAATGCAACAAATTCCCAGAGAGGGAACAGACACGAGGGCTCAGACCAGCTGGGGCCATCTGCAGGCTCCCGGGACGGATGAGCAGGGAAGGGAGGCAGTGAGGCAAGGGGAAGGGAAAAAAGAACAAGAAAAAATCAACAGAACCTTTTTCCAGCTGACTGGATCACAAAGGAAACCAAAAAGCAGCCCAGCGCTCCCAGCACACTCCCTGCTGAGCCCCACTGAGACCCCCCAGAGCCCCCAAGCCGTTGGGCTGAGCCATTAAACTCCCTCAAAATCACTCCTGAGACCCCGGCCCTGGGTCCATTGTAAAGGCACAGCATCCTTGGGCATTGAGTGGACAGTTGAGGAATAAAGCATCTTTATAACAGCACCACAGGACAGCAGGATGGGAAATTCTCAGAGATAGAGGCTATATTTTGGATAAAAATTAAATTCTTTTTATACTGTGGGGATGTAAATGGGGTTCAGACAATACCACTTTGAGCTGCCAAAAGATGGTGTTAGGTTCTGCTATTCTGTTAATCCTGTTATTTTCACCTATAGCAGACAAGAGATAATGAAGTTTTCTGTTCTTTCAGAAAAAAGTTTATTTTCTCAGTCTGTTTTTGTCTTTTCCAGACTATTTTTCACCTTTTCAGATGATAGGTTGTCATTACAGTTGTATGTTTTAGCACTTATTGGTGGTTTCTCAGTATGTCTCTGGTTTCCAGGTACTCAGCTGTACTCCATAGAGGCCCACTGCACTTTTCAAGGGTGTTTCTGGTTCCCAGATCTACTTCTCAGGCTGGCAGGTGTTTTCTCCAATTTGATAATTTTCTCTTTCTAACCAAGTCACCTTTACAGCTTTTCACATCACCATGGGGATAAATGTTTCATATAAATGAAATTCCTCTGTTTCCACCCATTTTAATCAATACCACATTCAAATGGGGCTCTCACAGAGATTATATATTTTACCTACATTTGTGAGATATAGTTATACAAAGAAAACCCACACCTTATTCTTAGTAGTTATAATTCGTAAGAGTGTTGATTCATTACTGAATTTAGGAGATCTTTAGTTAACTTCTAAAATTATTCTTGAAATTTTATCTGCTGCATTTCCAATTTCCATTGCAGTCTCATAACAAAATATTTCTGTAGAATTTGCCTTTAGTGACAAGAGCACCCTTTAATTATCTCATTATTCTGGTCTCATCATTAGAAATTACCATTTATAGTTCAGCTTTCTTTTCTATGAATCTCAGTTTTTATATTCCCATAGCACTCAATGTTTAATATTTAAACCTGGTTAATGAATTAAATAACAATCTTCCAGACATAATCAATAAACTTGAACTCAGAAAACAAAACTCAGATTTAATCAAATTTTCATTTAAATTAATCCATTATTTTGTTGCTACACTCTTGAAATCAAGATTAAAAATACTGTTTATTTCAGTGGTGTTGGAATTGTGCTCCAAGTGAAAACACATATAAAGAAAGCAAAACTAAAGAAATACTTTTGGGGATGGTATTTTAGCTGATGTTGGCAGAGTAATTATATCAACCATAAGATTATATTAGTAATGAATAGTCAGAAGAAAATGTGAGTTTCCATTATTTATTAATATATTGCTATAATCTTTTCCATATTTCCTGAAAGAAATGTATTGTAGAAAAAATTCAGTTACCATCATCAGTTAGATGTATTTTATGTGTGAATTGTAGTGAACACAGGTATAAAAACCCACTTCTATTATTAAAATTTTTCAATCCAATTTATGTTATGAAAAAGGCTTGGAAGCATGAATATGAAATAAAGGTTGAAGAGCTGTGTTTTGTGATATTTTAATGTACCTCAGCTTTGCGGGTCAGCTACTTTAAAACTGCTTGCAGGACTTGTACTGGTGTTTCGAAATATTTCTCTCAAGCATACATAATGAATACACAGTTTATGAACATTATGGCACTCAAATTTCTCTGCACTGGATTCTTATTTTAAAATATTTGCAAAATCTCTAAATTCAAAATCCACTTTGAAGTAAAACTAAGTATTTTTGAACTATCTATACAAAGAAAATATTGTATCCATGATATATACAGCTAAAGCAGAGATCTGTTGCATCCATGAAGACAGTAACCCACCAAGCAGACTTTTGTGTTTGGTTGTTATGAATCTGAACATAAACACTGTAATAAGCTATAAATGTGCATGTACGTGCCTGTTCCATCCTTGTTGTCTCTGACAGCCACTAAAGGCTGGGAATTATTTAAAAATTCCTATGTCTTCTGAAAAAATAAGGTCCCAAAATTGGAGGGGAAAAGAGGACTGACTCAGTTATTTCTGAGGTCTTGTTCCTGAGCAGCACCCCAGTTTGATCACTCCAGCTTCAGAAGCAAGGAGTACCACAGACCACAGTCACTGGTGCTTGGTGCACAATACTTTGATGTACTTACAGCTGACATAGAATGTGATTGCTAAGGACTGTCAATAAAGCAAAAAAGAATTATCATCTGCAAGAACTAATTAGCACAATATATGCTGTTAATTAATGTTAGTCTAGCAAAGTTTTCTTTTAAATTTTGAAACTGGCCTGATCTGTTAGTCATCTAAACAACACAGGCGTACACATATTTAATTCACCTACAATAAATTGCATGAAGCAAAATTAATGGAGGGGGATGAAGTTCTAGCTGAGGTAAAATACTGAAGAATGACATCATAACATCCTTAGAGGAAAATTATTCAGGTAGGACTTGGAGAAGCGTACATTAAATTGCAGAGATTGTGATAGAGTTTTGTGGAAGTAAAAATGAATCAAAGCAATAAAAGACAAATTATGTTACAGGAAAGGGAACCTGAAATCTTTTTACAGAATTGGAAAGCAGGGCTGAGTGGGGTTACTTGTGAAAAAGCTAAAGATAGATAATGTTTCAACCCATGTAATGCACTCAGTATCACATGGTGTGCAACATAGACAACACTATACAGTCTTTTACCTTATAGCAGGGCAGCAGCTGCCCTTGCTTGCAAATTATCTGGGGAAGTATCTAGGAAAATATTTTTGCTTTTCTAAACAGATCAAGATTTCACCCCTAGGGGATATGTCTATGACAAAGATATTCCTAATCCTGAAGAATTGATTTGAAGTTAGGATATTCCATAAATCATAGCAAATGTTCTAGATAACAATATTTCTGACTCTCCTTCAATAAAGGCTGCAAGGGCAGGGTTCTCATATGTCAAGTCTTGAGTTTGTCTAAAGTGATATAGGCTTCAACTTGGCTTTCTTCCTGCTTAACACTGGCACTTAAATGCAATGAGTCACTCCAATTTTCCCAGTACTCCACTGCTTGGAAATGAAGTTAGTGCTGAGAAATAAAGATTTATATCATATAATCTGATTTTGGCTTTCTAATACACAATATCTGTGCTTTCATGCCCAGATTCACCATAGAAACTGAGACATCTAAAAAGCTCTAAAGTCAAACAGAATGTGATAGATATTGCTGAATCGAAAGTGAGCCCAACCTTGGTTATCACAGAGCTGTTAAATATGATATATACAGGTCTGGCACAAAGTTCAGTCTGTGGAAAAATACAAATTTTGTGTCAGTGAGGGAATACTCAGAATTCCTCTATTTACAAGTTCAAAATGCAAAAATAAATAAAAAATAGAGTGCTTAAATGGGGGAGAAGCTACTATAAAACTGCAGTTTTATAAGCCTTTCCTCGTCAAACCTCTTAGTACCAGGAAGAAAACAAATTCCTCCTTACTACACCCTCTCAGATCTAGTCTTTTAGGTATGGAAATGATGGAGAGTCTCAGAGACTATTGAGGGGGACTCCCCCAACATTTTGTTGGGCTTGTCTCTGAAGGCAAATTTTATTAGTGGCCACAGACACTCCTCCCTTTGCAAGATCATGCCTTCTTTTGCTTTTTTTACCTGACTTCAAGCCTTCTTTTTTCATCTTTTTACTTTTTTCCTACTTTGGATCTATCCTGTCATCCCCTAATTATTTCTTCCTCATTGATCTCAATATGTGCTACAAATATTAGCCAAATCTGGAGTTTCCCATGTTGTTGCTAACACATTTTTGGTCTTATATAATATTACTAACCCTGCTGTCTGGGTGCCCTTGGTGTTGCCCAGAAATTCTCAAGTTCATACTTGCAACACTTTTTTTACTTTAGAGACTTTAAGACACAGTGATATACTTTAGCCTTGATTCGTCTACCTAGTTTTAATTAATTACAAACATTTTCTTAATTTTTGTACTGTCTACATACCACAGCAACAATGTGGCATGTTTTCTAGATGCTGCTTTTAAGCTCATACAAAATTCTTACTCTTGAATTGTTTTAAGTGCTTTCCTGGCTCTCTGCAGATATCATGGCTAGTTAAGAATGCTTTACAGAAATACAAAACAAATGACCAGTTTCTGTAGGAATTAATTGAATTAAATAATCATTTTGACTACAGGCAAAATATCTTCATCAGTGTGTTGCTGTTGAGATCCCCTTTTCTTACCATCTTTACCTCCTGGGAGAATAAAACTTGCATAAATAATTTCTACCTCAACCAAAATAAATCTTTCTGGATGGAAGTTCAGATAAATCAGGAAGGGAAGACAACTGTTTCTCTGTCCCCACTTTTCATTTTCCATGTAATATCCAGTGGTTTAAAAATGAAGACTGTCTTTTAGGTACAAACCTCTGCAGGGTCAGGAAGGGATGACTCATTTCCTGCTTTGGCCAAGTGATTTCATTTGTTGGTTATTGTGTCCTTGAAAAAAAGTCGGCACTATTTTATCATTATCTGTCATTAAAAAGTTTATGTGACAAATCCTAAAGGATTTCTAAGCTCATTTGGAGACTGAAGTAGATTTTTAACAGGTTTAACTTTAGCCCTCTTTCCACAAAGATACATTGCTGGCTCATAGTAGTGGCTTAGGCAAGGGTGTGTAATTTTTCTACATAGTAGTATGTATGGGATTATGCTTTAGATTTATCACCAAGACAGTGCTGTTAGTACAGGGATATTTTAGTTATTGTTATGCAGTGCTTACACAGATCAAGGACTTTCCTGCTTCCAACCTCACTCCCTCAGTGAGGATGCACAAAGAGCTGAGAGGGGATGCAGTCAAGATAGGTGACCAAAACTGATAAAAGGGATATTCCATACCATACGTTGTCATGCTCAGCAATAAAAGTTTGGGGGAAGAAGGAAGGGAGGGGAAGTTCTTGGTTTTGTCTCCCCAAGTAAACATTGTGCATGCTGGAGCCCTGCTTTTATGGATGAACCCCTGATAATTGGAGGTAGTGATTTAATCTACTACTATTTTTCTTTGCTTGTGTTCATGGCTTTTGCCTTACCTATTGGACCATCTCAACATCCAAGTTTTCACATTTTTACTTGTCTGATTTTCTCTCCCCTACTCCACTGTGTGGAGGAATGAGCAATTATCTGCCTTGCTTAGCTGCTTACTGGAGCTAATCCACAACACCCATATTCAAGTTGAGACTCCTAAATTCCCCAGCATATTCTGGTGCATGAGTCTGTAGTTCTTGAAAACTAAATAGTTCCAGTTGCTGCCTAAAACTTACTACTCTTGTACTTTGCCGTAATTAAATGCATAGGTGTGGTATACATGGCAGTGACTCCTCATCTTCAGTGTTATTTTAACTCAGATTTTGCATATACCTGCCTTCTGGGTTTTTTTGTTTGGTTGGGGTTTTTTTGTTTGTTTGTTTGGTTGGTTGGTTGGTTTTGGTTTTGTTTGGTAAGTAATATCTTATGTTTTTTTTTGTTTGGTAAGTAATATCTTATGTTTTTTTATAAGTGACAATTAAGTCTCCAGTTGAACTAGAAAAAAATATTTTACATTGTTTTGCTTTGTAAAGGTATTCTGTACTGTTCAAAGAAAGCTACAGAAAAATGCTTCCTGCTTTTGAGTTACTATTCTACAAGATAACTTCTGCAGTGTTATTGATTCATTAAGATACAAAGAGAAAATTCACTGCCTTCATTCCCACTAAATGTGAATTTATTTATTCTTGCACCTTGAAGATAAAAGCAAAATATGGAACTTGGAGTAGTCCATACAACTATACTTACAATATAAAATGCACTAACCTTATATTTATATATATTTTTGTCTCATAAAAGCATCAGTAGATTTCTGAGAAAATGTAGTTGCCATGGGAAACAAAAAGACAGACTTATGCTATTTATTTTTGCCAGGGAGTTGCTTGTGCCTGGAGGTGTGCTGCTTAGGTAAGAGCAACTCTGAGATACTATTGCTTCAAGACCAGAATGCCATGTTCTGATCTCAGAATTCATGTGAAGATCCCACCTTATTCCAGGGATAGCCTAAATGAAAGCTGTGGAAGAGATTAGTAATTGACTCTAATTAGGAAATTTTCCTGCACACCTGAAAACAATGACCAGAGTTACCCTGAGGAAGGGAAAGTAAATGACAAATACCTGGAGGAAAAAGCCCCAAGCCAAACAACATTATTGATCACAAGGGATGTTGAACAAATAATAAAGAATCTAAATCATGTCCTAAAATTAACATAATTTCATTTCAGTGTACCATAATGAGCTTAAGAAAGATAATTTTCAGAAGCATCACTTAAGAAAACAATTATTTTACATCAATTATTCTATTTGGTTTAGATACATGCTCTGGAAATAGAGGAAAAGTAAAAAGCCTGCTACCATAAATGCAACCTTTGATCTTTTAAGGTTCTCTGTAGGTTTCCATCTTTATTTTTTTTTTCCAATGTCATTGAGCTCTGCTTTTGTCTGAATCTATTCCTGATAAAAGAACATCACTTCTGTGACAGCTATCAAATAATTCTGTAATATTATGGCAATTCATTCTTTCTTTTGTTAAAGGAAGCAAAACTCCAGTGGAAATTTTCCAGTTAGAGTGTATTTTGTTCTTAGTGCTTTTTTTGTCATCATCTTCGGCTTCTTCAGTGCTTCCCAGTCTCTCTGTGGGAAGAAAGTCAGATGGGGAAATGATAATTAAGGCACATTGAAATATAGAAATAATTTGTTAGGTGCAGTTTTCATTATTGTGAAACAGCTTGCTGCAACTCTGTCATATTAGGAATGCAAGCTTTTCTGTCAGAGTACTGAAATGATTTGTGCAAAGTCGGTGCCTTGAAAGACTGCAATAACAGATTGTCAATTTTGAGCAAGGTAGAATTTCAAATAATGCCTTAGATGAAAAAGGGTTATGAAGACTAGTACAAAAGTGAAGCTGACACTTTATTTTTTCCTCTTACATTACTTTCTAACATACTTTCAAATCAAGGAATGAGAAAATTGTGTAAATGGGTCCATCAAGTTAGTGAACTTGGTCCTCGTTGTTATAATTTAGTTCCCATAAAATCCCTGAAGTTTCTCAATTTTCTTTAGAAAACAATTTCTGAAGAACAGAAATTTGCCTAATGAAATGTAACAGATAAACACTTTGGAAAAATCAAAGAAATTAATAATTTTGCAGACTGTTTACAGAAATCTCTTTATAGAATCTCACCTTTCTTATGTCTCTTGTCCTTTAGTTCTTTTTATTTGTTTAATAAAAATATTATTCTGAATATCTATCTCACCTGACTGATATTTGAGAAATTTTGTTCAAAGTAGTAGTTAGAAATGTTCAAAATACTGTTAAGACACTTCATAACTAAAAACATATCAAATATACTTATTTCTGAAATTTAAGACCAAACTGACAACTTGCACCCTAATTTAAACATAGCTGGGATATGGATGCCTCAATCTCTGCCCAATACCTCTTTGTGGCTGCAACCCAGAGTTTACCATTGCTTAAATTTGGGTTCAACATTGTTTTGGTGAGATTGTAATTTATTTCTTGGAATAATTCATTGAAGAGCAAGTTACAGGCACACTCAAACTATACTGAGGTGATTGTGCATAAGAAGACTTAGTTGAGTTAAATTAGAAATGTGAGTGGAATACAAAGTAATGAAATTGCTTATTAAGAATAGCCTTACTTCTTGTACCAAATCCCAAGAGAATTTTCTCAGTTTGAAATTGCTTTTCAGCACAATCTGAATGTAATCTGCATCAAAGAATGACCCAGGGCAAGGACTTGGGCTTACAATCAGAATCCAAACAAACTGGAGTTCAGCTACACTCCTCACAGCCCTCTCTTACCCTGCTGCTTCCCAGCAGCCTGACCCAACATCATCCACCTGTAATCTGCCAGCACTGGACAGGAGGATGCACTCTGGTCTCTGATGGAAAGTCTCCAGTTTTGTCCCAGTCAAAACTAAAGGAAGGAGACTTTGCCTGATTTCACATATCTAAGACTGCAGTTGCAACATCATATATAAACAAATGCATTAATAGGTACAAGAGGATCTCTTACTGCTACTTTGCCTACCTCTCTGCTTAAATTATTTTTATTGGTTGGTGGTCTGAAGTGAGATAAATTATTCTTTGTATTTCACCAGTAAGAAGCAATTTTTTAAATGACTAATCAATTTAAAGAGAGGAAAAAGAACGCCCAGTATTTTTTCATATTCTAAATCCCGGTCCAAAGCTTTTCTTTATTATACAATATAACATACAATATATATTATAGATGAGATACATGTAAAACACAGTGTAATATATTTCACATAAAAAGGAGATACAGAAGAAGGTTCCAGAATACATGCAAAAAGATGAAGGAGAAGCTGTTAGAGAAGGCTGAAGTCTACATAATATTGTTCAATTCAAAAAGTACTTCATACATAGAAATATCACTCGAATCTTTAATAAATACCTCACCTTTTCTCAGAAATACCTGGGATAGAATGAATTACAAATAAGAAAAGAAAAAGGTCAGTTATAAAAATAAGTAAAAACCACATTATATGTTACATATCAACTGTTACATATAAACTGTGAAGGGGTGAAGCAATATCATCTGCAGAAACATCAAGAAAAAAGCCTAAATATAGCAGTTGCATCTGTCTAAAATTGTGTCTTTGATTGGAAAATATTTTAATGAAAAATAAAGTGAAGATTTAATAATTTCTCTTTTGGGATTTTTTGATAGGAATGGGAGAAGGGAAAGATAACTTTTCCTGATTTTTTGCATTTTCTTCTCTAGGTTTTTTTTTTCCATAGTGGAGCCATTTCCACAAATTCCTTGTTGCAAACATACTCCATCTCTCATAATCTTTATGAAGATTTGAAAGTACCATCAACCACCAAAAGAAGTAGCAAAACTTTGGAAAACTATAGAAATCTTAGCTAATTCCTTGTCTGCTGAAATTTTCTGCTGTGCTTTGCAACTGATCAGATAATTTAATAGGCAAAATATGAACCCACGGCTGTAATATGTGGAAACCAATTCTGTCTCAGAAAATATCTGTGTAAAATAAAATAAAAAACCTGGGAACGTATTCCAGGGCATAACACAAACTCCTCTTGCTGTTGCCTTCTGTCCGAGAAAGATAAAAAGTTAGAAGGAGCTTAGGATAAAGCAGCAGGCTAATCTTCTGTTCTTTGGGGTTTTTTGGTTGGTTGTTTCTTTTTCCCGCAGAGAATAATTGTTCTTCAAAAGCCATTCTTTGTTTTACTTATGAATCAGTAGTCAGTGCTAAATTTTAATCTACCTCTTGCTTGATCCTTCTTAGAAGCTGCTGTGGTTTAAGCCCCACCTGTAACTAAGCCCCACTAGGCCCCTGCCTCTGGCTTACCCTCTTGGTGGGATGGAGAAGAGACTTGGGAAAGTAAAAGTAGAAAATTCATGATTTGAGACAAAGAATTTTAATAGCAAAAGAAAAAGCTGTGTACACAAGGACGCAAACAAAGAATCCATTCGCCTCTTCCCATGGATCGGCAAGTGTTCAGCCATCCCCAGGAAAGCAGGGCACCATCATGTGAGATAGTTATTTGGGAAGACAAACATCATTATTCGTCCTCTCTCTTCCTCCTTCTTTCCCCTAGCTTTGCAGAAGTCATTGCTGACCATAACACCATATGGTCTGAGATATCCCTTTGGTCAATTTGTGTCAGCTGTACTCCCTGTGTCTTCTCCCATCTTCTTATCCTGCCCCATCCTCCTTATCATTGCCAGTAGAGTAGTGGCTTTTGGAGCATCTGGAATGGCTATTGTCAGGTGCCAGTTTAGTAAATTTCGCTATGCTAAACTAGGGTCAATCTGATTTCTCACTCTTAAATGCAGATCCGGTAGCTAGAAAGAGAAATTGCTTCTGTAGTAGTGCCTACCTAAGGTACTCTTGGCCTTTTACAGATTCACAGCAAAACTAGAGTAAGAAAATGGCATGTGTTCACCTTCTCATGCTAGTTTATGCAAGACAGCAGAATTGGTATAGTGACAAAACAATACCAGCAACCAAAGTAAAATCCTCCTCGTGTTCTTCCTGCCAAGCACACATTCGGAAGTGTACTGAGCATTAGACAACAAACATTAAACCATAAAATCTTCAAGATGTCTCCTTACCAACTTTGATGAAATTTTTCTGTAACCAAAAATGTGTTTAATTTTTCCAGGTCTCAGTTCTGGTTGAATAGAGAATATTACCTCTACCTCTAATTTATTTCACCTTGACAGTAATCTCCTAACTTTCTACACCCATGTCTGCAGCATTATTCCTTTTATAAGAAAAGTTCTGGGCTAACGTGTTTTAACATGATACTTTAAAGAGTACATCGTATTGTACTCAGGGAAAATTCTCAAGGAAGAGAAATACTTCCAACTCCAAATATAGAAATAAAATTAATAACAATTCCCCCACTGATATTGTTGTATTAACTGAATTAGAAAAGTCAGAAAACTGTTTATCCCAAGATGAGATTTTCTGGTATTTGTGCTATAGTTATTCTTAAACATTTCTCTGGATTTTATTAACAAGAAATTTAGGATCCTCACATGATCATACTGAGACCAATTTTAAATCAGGAAGAGAATAATGAAGACCTTACTGCTATATGATGTACAGTTTAACTCATCATTAATTGTTTTACCTATAAACCCAAATTATTCTTTTGGCTTGCAGCGCATGGTCTTAGACTTTACTAAAATCACAACATTAAAAAGTAACAATAAAATAATAAGTAAATAATAATTTTTTAAACCCCCAAATTATAGTAAAGTTACACCTGAATAAAAACTCCCTAATTTATAATAAGCTGGAAGTTATTGTTTATTATATATTGATCATTTTAGATTTATCCTACTAAGTGAAACCATTTTTATGAATTGTGATCATTTGTGGGTCATAGATCCTGGCACAATTTTTACAGTTTTTTGATGAAGAAAAAACAAAAACAAACACTAGTAAGTCAAAATAGGAAAACATGATAGGAAAACAAAATAGAAAAATGTGTTTTTAAGGTATTATGCAAAGACAAATTGCCTTAAAAAATATGTGACTATTTTAAAAACCTGGAGATAGCCTCTGAAATTGCAGTATCTTTTGAAGTAGGAATATCTCAAAATCATTATGTATCTCTAAAGTACAATTATGCAGCTGCAGTAATGAAGCAATTTGTGATTCTAGATGAATAAAAATAATATAAAATACATTATAAAGACTAAAACAAATTCTGATATAAATAGATTCAATTAGCTTTAATTAAACTTCACCACCACTGAGAGAGAATCACTATGTTCCACTTGAATTTCATGCTTAACCAGATGCAAAAGCTGAGATTAAATGGACTCAAGTACAATAAAGTACAATAAAGTTGAGTAAAAACAGTGGAAGAACAAAACAAAAAAACCCCACCCACCACACAGCAAAGCAATGTTTTCTCCTTGAAGTGTAGAAAAAATTTAGTGATTAAGTTATTAAGAGTACAAAGCACCTTGGCTCAGTCTACATATATTCATATTAAAACCCAACCAAACAAACAAAAAAAAAAAAACAAAACAAAACAGAAAACGTTATTTCTCTAACAACGTGCAGGCAGTGCATGGAAAATATTACTTAAACAAACTGTAGATATGATGGGATTTTTTACCCTAATTTATTTTAAGAGAAAACTGAATAGAGACTTATAATCAAGAACATCAACCTTCATGTTTCAGGCTTTCTTTTGATTGATATTTTTATACTACAATACATTCTTCCCAATCTGCTTCGCTGTACATTTTCCAGCACGCATTTCTTTTTCTGATTTCAATTTTCAGAACCTTAACCTTCTGCAATAGCTATTTTGAAAAAGACCTTTGAACTGCCAGTAATTAAAGTCAGGATAGCAAACTCCTGTTTTGAGCACCTTTTCAGACTAGACAATGTACTTAAATATAAACTTGGAACATAGGTAATATACATTATTGGTGTTTTCCTGTTCTTCTTCCTCCATATTCCAAGAAAAAATACACTCCTAGCTCTCATAGATCTTTTTTCCCTCCATTATTTATACTGCAAAGTCGGAATCCAGAGGTTTATATATGGCATTTATAAAGGTTTGTCAGTATGTGAACACTTGTGATGACAGAAATAGATTGTAAGCCTAATGTCATACAGAGAATAAGAAAGAGGTGAAAATAAATGAATAATGTTGGTGACATTTTGAGTTTCTGTCTTTTCAGCTCTTAAATTTCTCCTTGTACTGAGAAATATGATAAAATAGCAATGTTTGCAGTCATGAAACTCCACATTCACAAAGTCATTCAAAAATCTTTAGCCAGTGAATCTAGGTCTAATCAATTTGCTGTCCCCTAATCGTTGATAATAACATGCTGATATATTAAAAAACAAAAATAAATAAAAAAAAAAAATAAAAATAAAAACAAAAAAATAAAAACAAACAAAACACCATAAAAACCCAAACAAATTTCAGATCATCATCAGCACAGCCTTAAAACTCTGTCAGACAGTGTTAGCCTCCTCCTGCTTCAGAAAGGATCCTTCTAGCATAACTGGGAAAGAATAGAGTGAAATATTAAAATATTTAAATGATTCCTGGAAGAGTTTCACTTTATCGGTGTTAAAGCACAGCTAATCCAAAAGACAAATGTTCTCAGTGTGCGTTAGTCAGATAAGAATTTCGTATAATTAGTGCTCTTAGGATTAACACAGGAGGCCTAGAGGTATGCTATGCACATACACACGTGCACAGTCTTCCTAAGCAAGAAAACAGAAATCACCCTAAATCTATAAAGATAAAGAGAAAAAAAGGCAGTAAAATGAAAGAAAGCAGGAAGATTTAACTTACTATAATGAAGGCAATTTAAAACAGCTTTTGATTTTGTAATTGATAATATAGAATTTTACAGGTTAAAACCTCAAGGTCTTTATTTTGTCATTGGATATTCCCATTACTTCTGCTATACAAAAATTTGTACATCTAGCACTGTTCATCTTAATAGTGCTTCATTCATCCTTGGTTCTGAACAGCTTCAGAAACAGGAAGAGTTCAAGATAAGTCAGTAATAATTAGATCCAGCTTTGGTGACATGATTATACTGGACACAAATTTCTATATTTTCTTCATTAGATATGAATAAATATTTATGTCTTTGCAGGATAGCTTTATAGGTTGCCTGAAACATATTCAGCATGATTCATTAATAAGTACTTTTAGCTTTATCATTTTCTCGGTTACCTTCATGCTTTTGAAAATCAAGAGAATGTGTTAAAAACAAGACTTCTGTGATTATTTGTGGAGTTGGGAGTTTTTTTGTCGATGCTTTTTTCTTTTTTTTTTGGTTGGTTGGTTTGTTGTTTTTTTTTTTGTTTGCTTGTGGAGTTTTGTTGTGGGTTTTTTTGGCTTGGTGGAGGGTTTTTATTGTTGGTTGCTTGCTTTCTTGTTTTGCCATTTTTTTTTGGTAGAAACAGAGTTTAACTTTCTGAATTCTTAGAAGATATTTTTGGGGATATTCCCAATTTTCTCTACATTTATGCAATGATAAAACAACTTTATCCGATTTGTTCTGACTCAGAAAACTGAAGTTATAACTTATTTCTTTTAATTAAACGACTATAATTTTTTTAAATATATGCGATAATTTGTTAAAATATACTTGTATATTTGTCTTTCAGTGTATTAATACAGTTTGTTTTTTTTTTTTTAATTGTGTAACATTCAGTTCTTTGGAAATAGTTCTTTCATAGCCACTTTTATTCCAGTGCCAACAGATTTGAAGGTTAATTTTGCACCTATTTAATGCTAAATATTTCAGATTTTATTTTAATTTATTTATTTTTAATGAGAAAGCATATATTCATAAAATATTTAAGTGAGACAATAGGATGCTGCCTGCAAGCAACTACATATTTCTAACTTATTTGAAACCATCTGGTTAAGCAAGTAATGCTATTTCTTGTATTCTGCTGTATTCTACTTTATTTTCTGATGAAGAACAAAATTTCCATCTCATTTTTACCTAAAGCTTTGGAGTTCTAATAACGGATGCATTTAATTATTTATATTTCACCTTTCTGCATTTCAAGAAGCTTCACTTTTGGAATTGTCTTTGTTACAGATTAGTACAGTTTTTGACATGAACATTAGTTCTTGAGCTGCAGAGAGAGCTTTTTAATAAAGTTCCTTTCACAGCAGTGGTGCAAAGGCTGGGTCCTGCTGCTGTGGGCACAGCTGTGGCACTGAAGAACCAGAGATACTTCAAGGTTCTCAGTGGTTTTAACACCTTCCCGACACCACACAGCAAATGCCTCCTTTGTTGTGACATTGTGACATCTGGCTATGCCAGGACAGTCACGTTCCCATCCATCTATCTTCATGGCCAGCTTTCAATGTGAGGGCACTCATTTTGGCTCATACTTCTCATAAAGATGGGTCCACAGCCCTAATCAGACTGCAAAACAAAGCTGATTTTACCACAGGTCCAAGGACAAAGAAATGATCCTGGAAGCTGCCCTGTGTGACTCTAGTGTCCTGGATACATTCATGGCTGCTGCCAGCTATTTCTCTGAGTTCTTGGTTGAGTTTTATCTTGGGTTGGCTTTGTTATGTCAGATTATGGTACCACTCTCCTTATTTGATACATCTACATTAAAGGAAGCATCAAATCATTTTGATGATTTTGTCCAGATTGTTTGGCCTTCCTTTCAGCCTTCCTCCATCTACTTTTTCTCTCTCCCCTTGTTTTCCTCTCGTTCCCATATGTCCTAAAACAACTCTAATTTGAATACTTTAACATCTAAAATGATAGAATTATCCAACTGGGAAATAAAGAGACTCTGTAATATACTATTAATTATCTCCTTTTACATTATAAATAATGAAATATCCTGTTTAAATAGAACATCCTCAATGCATTTCCATACTTCTATGTAAACCCCTCAGAAACCGCTAAAATTCAAATTTCTTTCCTGTTTTGTTGGGGTTTTTTGTTATCTTTACTTCAGTGGAGTTACTTTACAGTCTTTGAAAGAGAGTATAAGAGTCTCTTTATACATCAACAATGTAAGCATCAAAGAGATCTGAGGAAATTAAATCTGCTTTGTGTCAACATTCAATCCCGCTCACTATAATGCTCACATACGATTTTCTGCCATAGTTGTATCTGCCACTGTCTCTACTATATCAATTCTTAAATTAAACTGAGATAAAATAAGTATTTGTGGTGACTTATCTTTAAGCATAATTTCCCTAATACTGCATCCACTATTAATTAAAACCTATATCAACTGGTTTACAGATATGCTTTATGTTCAGACTAAAACTGGTTTTTTTTGAAAAGATATTATGAGAGATATTACTGATATTGTTGATTTCTTCTCTGTGTAATCTAGTAGATGTTTCAGAAGGTCCAACTGAGAGTTGGACATATAGGTTACTTATGGATCATTTGATGATCCAATTAAGTCTTCTTCTAATTGCAATTCTCTTGCATAATACTAAAGAGAAGAGCAGAATATCTTTTTCTTACCACTTAAATGGATGTATGAAAAAAAAAAAAAAAAAACAAAAAACCACAAACATTCCAGGACAAGTTGAAGAATATCTCTACGCAATTTGTTAATCATGGCTGAGGTTACAAGACTGTGTGTCTCTCCATCAGGTTGCCATTTCCATTTTCTAACTGACATGCTGTGCTCTCAGCAGAATTTGAGACTCTCATTTCTCTGTTGCCTTTCTACCTCAGCATTTAGTTGAAATCTTAAAGAAGTTAACACAGACCTCACAGTATACGTTTTATTTTAACAAATGCTGCCTCTATTCAAATGCAAATACAATGAAAAATAAGATAGTCCCTACTGAGAATAACCAATTTCTGCACTGCAGATGCCTTAAAAATGAAGTTATTTAAGAAGTGCTAGCAGTTCTCTGAAGGGACTGATTTAAGAATGAAATGACAAAAGGACTGAAGAGCTGTAAAAGGGAAAAAGATAAGCCATTTATTTTCTTCAAACAGTTTTAGCAGTTCACTGAAGTAAATGATGAAGAAAAGAAGAAAACTCCTAGCAGCTTGAAGAAAAAGTGGCCAAAGACAATATCCATTAAGCTTGCCATCTTAGGGAAGAGATCTTCCAAACTAAGAAAAAAAAAGGAAATAGGCATTAAAAGCCCCAGTCAAGTGTGGAAATGGTAGACACACATGGAAAACCAAAGATCCATGGCAACAGGAACAAAAGAAACCCCAGAAACAGAGCAGAAGAATGTCTTTGTAAAGGATACATATGAAAATATAGAGCCTTGGAAATGAGTGGGAGGAACCAGAATGCCACATGTTGCTGCACAAGTGCAATGTTGTTGGATGAATTAAGATTTGATGGAAATTGAGTAGTGTAAGGGAGCAAATAGAGGTTGTTAGGAATGACAGGCAGGGAAGATTGTGGAGAGGGTTTTATCTTCAGTGTGAAGGAGCAATTTGTCTGTAGGAAGCTCCCATATGGGATGGGACAAGAGACTGACTGAAAATCTGAGTGTCAGGATCAGAGGAGGACATTTTGCAGCAGAAGTGTGTTACGGGATACCCAGTCAAGATCAGAAAGTGAACAGTGGCTGGGCGTGGAAGCACAAAGTAGGGATAATGTTTTACTTTGTGTTGTACCAACCACACATGATTAACACTCAAAACTTTGTTCACAAATATAAAATTAATTAAGGAAACCACAAGTAATTAATAAAAGTAAACCTTCCCATCTTCTGATTAAAGATATTATTTGTGTTAAAAGTCATCATTCTTGATGGTTTGGAATCCCTGTCTGTCTCTTCATTTATAGAGCCAACAATTCTATATATCTCTAGGGTGGTGTCATCACTCTATTGATTAGTTCCATCTCCTCTGAAATAATTTAGTGCTTATGATAAGCATGTTAATTAAGATTTTTCTTAAAGCTTATACTGCCAGAATGTATAAGATAACAGAATATTTTCTTCCAAAACTTTAGGAAATAGCTAAGAAGAATGGCAGAGTACATTAAAGATTGAAAATACTAACTTTTTCAAGTAGTATTTAGATTAAAATTTCCTTCCAGCAAAATATTGCCTCTAGTAAAAGCAACATTTCTATATTTAATCATAATAGAGATTATGTATTGTTACATGAAAAATAGAAAATATTTATATATAAAAAAAGAACATTTTTCATGATTTATCTTTTATGCAAAGCCAGACAGCAACAGAGAGTATAAATTCTGTGCTGTAATTACAAATCTAGTGAAGTTATTAGACAGAAGATCACACTCTCATTAAGGCTGTAGGTAATGGAAATTCATTTTCCATGCTTCAGAAGGATATGAAAAAAATCAGAAAGGGATAAAAATACTTCAATGATTTCTATTCTGTATTTGCTAAATGCTAAGACTACAAGATCATTTACCACAATTAGAAGATTAAGAAGGTCAAGAAAGCAGGAAGACACCAAAGCATAAGTTTTTAAATAAAGAGAATGAGAGCTGACAGCTCTTCAGCATAACACAGAGTATAGTCACGGAACTTTAGTACCATAATTCACAAAGAATGGGACCCCTACAGGTTACCTACTTCAACACATACTCAAAACAGACATAATCACACCAAAGTTCCCATGGCTGTGTCCAGACAAGACTTGAAAACTTCCAAGAGTGGAGATTTCACAATATCTCAGCGAAATCTTCTGTTTGACTACCTCATAGTAAAAACTAGTTTCCTAACAGCTAATTGCAATTTCTCATATTCTAACTTGTATCTGTTGCCTCTAGTCATATCACTGTCTTCACCTTCTCTGTATATTCCAGTGAGGTAGTTGCAAACAATTCATAAGCTTAGTCCATAAATGGTGGCTTAGGTCAATCTCACATAGAAGTCTGATACAGGAATAAACTAGTGTAATTCCACTGTTTATGTTAGTCTTATAAAGCTAAATGCCACTGGTCTGTTTTAGATTTAAAATCTATATATTTATCTCAGTATAGGTACCAGAACTACATTAGCACTCTAGGGGAAAAAAGGGAGGTAAGAATTGTGAGATACATTATCAGAAAACATGAGAAAATAGTATTATCATCCAAGACTTCAGGTTCTCTTTAGTTTTGAAATCATTTTATTGTGTCAGGAAGACATGGATTCATATCCTACAGAGAAAGGCTGTGATGCAGAAAGAGACCCAGTGCTACTTATTCAGGTGCATAATTTGTGCTTAACTTTTAAGACACCCAGGATCTATCTCAACCCAATTTAACTCACTTTGGTGTACCCATGAGATACCCAGGATCCATAGGAACTGTAAGAAATGTCAGTATCATAGGTTGAGGTCGGAGTTCCCAGAGTTCCAATCAGCATCTTTGATATGTTGTCAGCTGGATAAATCCTCAGTGCAGTAACACAGGTACTTTTGAAAATCTTAAGATCTTCTTGAGAAAACTGGATCTTCTTTTCGTGAGACAACTAGATCTTAAATTGTAGGGTTTTGCCACTTCAAGGGTACCTCTATGCCCGTTGTGAACATTAAGAATTTCGACACTTCTTTTTAAAGGGATTAATGCATTAAAATTTAAGTTCAAGCTAATTGATTTAGATAACATGATTCAAACTTATCCTGTTTGTTACAATATCTTAGTTAGCTAAGATTAATTCAGACCACTTTAGTGCAGTGGGAGATTGCTCTCATCTTAATTTAACCACCTAAAAGTAGACGTCTAGTCCAAACTAATTGCGTAAATAAGATTTTTGATCAGTGGTGACATCTTTAAAAGGCAGCACAATTTGGGTAGTAAAAATCAATTCTAGGATTAAATGAATCACACTCTGTTTATGCTGCTTTCTCTACACATTATATAGAGAAGGAACCAAGACCAGTTTGTACAAGTCAACTAATTTTCAGTTGGCAAATATTTGGTATATTCTTATAATGTGAAAATATTGCCTTATTTATTTACTTATTTATTATGCTAGAGAGTATACACTATAGAAATCAGCCTCTCAAAGACTGTGTGAAGAACTTAAGAGAAGATGCTGAGGCTTTAGAGGACTTATTTTTTGTCCAGAAACCCTTAATACATACACTAAAAATTACATCCACATTTTAAGATAATCATAGAAATTTTTAATGAGAAAATATGAAGTAGATTTATAGACAAATTTTAAAAATTCATAATAAGCATTGTGTTCACAGATACCAATTTTGTGTATAAATGAGGTACACTGTGAAATTTTTATAAGTAAACACATAAAACACAACAATGAAAAAAACAAAAAACAAACTGTACTTGAAATACTCCATATTTTTTATTCTGAATGAAAAATCTTTGCTTTTAAAACAGTTTTTGTTTTTCTGGGTTACAATTCTTAAAAAAAAAATCTTTTTCTACGTTAGTTGGAAAATCCAACTATTGCTGGTTTTAAAGCTTGAAATAAAATATTTTCTTCTACTGTTCTTCCTGAATCTCATTGCCAATAAATGCAACACTAAGATGTATTGCTTTGATTGACTAAGATGTATTGCTTTGACTTTTCCTGTCAGTTTTACAATGCCATTTACAATTAAAAAATATATAAGCATTTCACCTCATCAAAGAGTTTACCGGTTGAAACATCTATGACATCTTGGGTTCCAGTTTTAATCATTTTCCCATTTACAAAGTCTATAAAGCATAGATGTGTTAAGAGCCTCTCTTCAGCAAGTATTAAAATAATGTTTTCCTCCTACCAAGTATTATGAAATCCCATTCTCAGGATTAAAGTTCATTTTATACTGAAATCTCATAATTTTTAACATGGAAATCTCATACATCCAGTGGTAGATTACTTGATCTATACATGCTTCATGTATTACACTTTTTCATGAGAGAAACATTATATCATCAGTTTTGTGCTTTCTTGAAAGGTCTTTAATTTCTGTTAGACATTTTGATGGACAGCTAATCATAAAGGCTTTTTATCATCTCATCTTAATTCAATAGAAGGACATCTATTTTGGACTATAATTTTTTAAGTTTATTCAGCTTCTGAATCTGCTATTTTGTTTTTGTCCATCACCAGGTCCCTCTTTCTCTGTATACTAACTTTTCAAAATAAGACCAGACTTGTTCTGCCTTTCTGTTCTAATGGCATGCAATTCCTGTTTGCATACAGGAATTATTCCATATTTTCGTATAAACACACTGTTCTTTCTACTTACAGTTGTAGTTTTCTTGTTGCTAGTTTCCTTACTAGTTTCCTTTGTGAAACCTCTAGTTTATATATGAGAATTTGTCTCTGAAGAATTCTTGAGATTCAGTGAAGACCAAAGTTCTTCTCTGATTCGATCAAGGAACTGTATTAAAGCAAACATATTCTTCTAGTACCAGAGAAACAAATATAGGCCTTGGAGGATGAAAGTCTTTTTTTTTTTTTTAACTGAACTTTCTGTTCCCACTGGTATTACATGATTTGGAAAGAAGGGAAGATGAGTGAAAGAAAGATTAGGGGAGGCTTACACAACATTAAATCTCATTCCTGAAATTCTAGGTAGGCATGAAGGTAAGATAAATTTTATGTAACATTAGGGGTAATGTTCATGCATGCCCAGGTTGCACATGCTTTAATTTAGGTATCTGAATTTAGGATTGAAACTTCCAGTAGTCATGGCTTGGGAGCTGCTCAGAGAGAAGCATTTTCGACCATTTGAGATGCCCTAGTAAATCCAAGGCAGATGCAATATTATCAATGGCAAAACTTGTGTCCTATTTACAAATGAGAGGTTGAGGGAAATCTAAGGTATCTCAAATGGCACCAGACACCTTGTGAACAACTAAACAGAGTTATAGAGTGGGCTACAACAGGAAACTAGAAATCTTGAACTAGACAGAATTGCCTAATTGTAAGCATAAAGGGGTATTTGGGTTGTCCTCAATAACCTGGACATTCATGGCAGACATTACACTGAACACATGGGAGACAATTCTTTCAGGAGTTGTATCTAAAGTAAGATTACCATGGGACCTCTGAGTTTACTAATGCCATACTAGGCTGTTGGATTGAGTTTTGATTTCTATTTTTGATCTATTTACTCAGTTATAGTTGCAAATTTCTTTATTTTTTATGGTTTGCAGATGGTAACATATACAGTATTTTGTCACCAAACAGGACCTAGCGTTTAAAATTATTGCTTACATGTTTAAAGATGATGTCAAAGAAACTTTGGGAACAACTCATTATAGAATATAGGTTATTAGGTAAACAGTTTAGCAAGCAAATGGTCTAAATTTTGATGAATTTTCTATAAATGGGAAAAATATTATTTTTTTTTTTTAAATCCAGTGGATGAGGCATGGATTGTGGAATTATGTCTACTTTCTATCATCTCCATGATCAGTGGAGAGGATTTATGGAGAAACCTTTTAAGCTTTGAAAGACATACAAACAAGGCAAAGCATGTGGGCAGCTTAGCTAAATCAAAGACCAAGAATGAGGGCCTGACCTTAATGTACTCTCAAAAAAGAGGAACTCGGAAGGTGATGGGGAAGGCCACTGTTGAAGCTTTTCTGACCTTTTCTTCACATCAAACCAAATTTTGGTCTAAACCAAAATTAAGCACCTTTGCTATTCCAAGGTCTTGACCCTGAGCATACAGAGATAAACTGTTAGAAAAGTGAAAGAATGATTTGAGTCCCAACAAAAGAAGAACTGAACTAGCACAGGTGAAAGTGGTGACAGATAATGAGGCCTGGATAATGACCCTGTGATTTTTGATAAAATATGGTCAATATTCAGAAAGAGCATTTCAGTCAGTGGTAATTTCACTCATTATTTCAATGATACTTTCACTAAAGCTAAATCAGTGCCCAGTGAAGGAAAAAGAAGAAAAAGGAGAGAAGACCTTGAAAATGTTCATTTGATTTTTTTTTTTTTTTTTTTTGGTTTACCAGAATTAAGTCCCTTTCTACTAAAAGATAGATTAAAAATATAATTTTCTTCTTTCATTTTATCCTTTTGATTCTTTGGTATAGATAGTTCATACATATTGTCTGAAGTAGAATTTTAGTTATTTTAGGGCAGGAAATCTGGTTGTGATTCCACAGAATAGGTTTAATTAGTCTCTCATAATACCAGGAATTTGTATCTTTTATGTAAAATACTAGAAAGAGATGGAACTTCAAAGAGTCTCTGCAGGTAGAACCTGTAGATTTTTCCAAGATTAGCTTTTCGATACTTACCTCATTTAAAACATAATTTACCTTTTTTTTTTTTTTTTTAGTTTTTGAACTTAAAATTTTTCTAATTGTGGAATACAGTAGGTTTTCCTATTTTGCCAAAATATAGTATCTTGCATCTCTTGAAGTAGACATTGCTACTACTGACTTATGGATCATCAAAATTTAGACATATTTAGGTTTGTTGTGTTGATCTTGTCTGTACACCAGGTACCCACCAAGCTGCTCAATCACTTCCCACATGGACAGGGGAGAGAAAATAAGGTGGAAAACCACTCATAGGGTGAGACAAGGCAGCTTACTAAAGTAAATGGACAAGTTTGTGCATACACAAGCAAGGAGAAGGAAAAAAATAGGTCTCTACTTCCCATCAGCAAGAGATGTTCAGCCATTTCCCAGGAAGCAGGGCTTCAGCAAGTGTAGCAGTTGCTCAGGAAAGCAAACATCGTACGTAACAAATTTCCACCCTCTCCTTCTCATTCCCTTGGTTTTTATATCTGAGTTGACATCATATGGTATGGGAAATCCCTTTTTTTAATTTGGTTCAGCTGCCCAGTTTTGTCCCCTCCCAGGATCTTGCCCATCGCTTGATGGAGGGGCAAAGTTGAGAGCCAGGGCTGATGCTGTGCCAGCGCTACTCAGCAATACCCAAAGCACTGGGGTGTTATCAGCACCTTTCCAGCTGTCAGTGCAAAGCATAGCACTGAGGGGTGCTAAGGGAAAATGACCTCCATCCTAGCCATGTTGGAGTGAAAACTTCTCTGGACTCAGGCCCAGAGGGAAGCCAAAGCACAGGGGTCGAATTAAAATCTTTTGTCAAGCTGAGATACATGAGGTCACACCAAAGTGAAATAGAAATATAGATTTTTTTTTTTTTAGCTTTTAGTAGAAATATATGTTTTAATGCAACATTTGAGAGCCTTAACCATTAAAAACTTGTAGCAGAGACCTTAAACACAGTTCTTACTACAGCAGTGTTACCTTTTCACAGAATTTTTATCTTTAGAAAAAATATAGATAAAACGATACTGTTCACAGTTTTTTAGATAGAGTGTTCACATAAACAATAAGAACTGATAGAAACTAGAAGAAGCAGCTGTTTTCTGCCTGCTGTTTGCTGTTGCTGCTTGGCTTTATCATGTGACCCCCGTTGAACTCTGCCTTCAAGAAAGCTATGAGACTATGAAATCAAGAACTTAGCAGAACTACAGCAGTCTCCTCTTCTCTCTTACCCTGGTCTGAGAAGGAAGGGTAACTCATCCAAACTCAGCAAGCCAGACTCAGTACAATCTCCACCCCTTATTCCACACTATTTATTTCATACTCAGATTCTGTGCAATTCGTATATATTCTAACTATTCCACTGTATTTATTTCTTATTACTGAAATACCTTCTTAATAAATCATACAACTTAAAATGCATCCCTAAACCATTTTAATGCCCAACTTACAGATTTATACTTTAACTACTATACCACGTCCTTTCACAAATAGGTATTATTTTCCCATTTCATGGGCTTCCTCCTCCCCTCCAGATCCATGACTTGGGCTTCATTTCACCAGAATGGATACTCAAGACAGGAGAAACAGCACAATCAATCATTGGGCACTGACACTGGCCCAGTTCAGGCCATTGCTGCACTCTCCTTGCTCCTTTCAGAATGCAGCCTCTGTTGCTTCATGTCTTCCTGCTGCTTTGCTTCCTTCAACACACAGATTACATCTCAGATTATTTTCCCCCAAGGTTTAAACTCCTTGAGGTACACACTGGGTCTTATTCTTCTGCATTATACACCCAGTACACTCTGGTCCTTAAGCAAAGACAGTCCCATGAATGGGTTTGCCCTTTCTCATGGGAGAAGAAATCCACACAGCTGCAGTACAGTTGAATTTTTAAAGTGTTAAAAAATAACAATAAAACCCATGTGCAGCTGAGGTTTTTGTGAAAGCATGTTTCAGATTTTCTCCCCAAATGATGAACTTGATGAGTTTGACACTTTCTGACAGATATGAACATTTTGAGCTTTGAGTCTTACAGAACACTATGAAATGTTTCACCTTCTTGTCACCTTTCCATATAAACACCAGAAAAATATGTCAGTATGAGAGAGATGACAGGATGTAATACACAGAAAAAAGGCAAAGAAGATATGAAACTAGTATTTCTTTTGTCATGCCCTTGTAGCAGCTCCTTTCCCCTCTATATCATGTCTTTCTATTTCACTGCTGTTTCCCCCCACAATGATTTTAGCTCATTATCCCTGTCCAGTCCCATTATTTTTTCTTTCTATATTTCCTAGCATTTGCAGTCACTAATCAGAAGATCAGAAGACTGAACTAAAAATAAAAAATAGCTACATATTTAAATTAGAAGTAACTATTTTAGGCTCTCTTTATAGTCAATACAGAGAAGTATTCACCTGCAAAATATTGTGGTTCATCTTAATGGTCTATTTTAGAATCTTGACTTCTGTTTGACTATAAATATAGCCTGAAGTGTCTAGATCTGTTATGAATCTCTAACTTCATAAAATATAAATAGGAATACTCTCTTAAATTTCTAGCTAGAATAATAAAAGCCACAACCAGCTGTAGAGTATAAAAAATGTACTTAGGTGTACTCTGCCATTAATTTCCTTTAATTTCTATTAATAACTTACTTTTCAAAGAATAAACAGATTTTTTCCCCCAATACCCATCCAATATTTCTATATATTTTTTTATTTATATTTTATTTAGTTCTTGCAACATTCAGGCTTCTCAGGACTGCTTAATCTGTGAAAAACTTTTTGAGACACTCAGACACATTCTTTTTTTCTGCATTACCATGTTGTCCAAGAATATATTCTGTTTTCTGAAGCATATGGGAATATGGGTATTAGAGCACATGTTGGTCTTCTGCTTGCACTTGCTTTTTGCATTACAGATTAAAATCTGCAATTTCCACATCTTTAAAAGAAACAACAAGCTTGGTCAAAGCATTCACAAGCAAGCTTAAAATATTCACCATTACTTATAAACATGATCTGTACTGAACACTTTGACCTCAGGAGATTTTGTTAGAAAAGCCATTTTGTATACAAATAAACTAATTAGATATTTAATGTACAGTACATCTTATATATATATATCATATGTAAGTGTGCATCTATTTATAAATATAGAAATGGTCCTTTAATTTAAAGTAACTCACACAAGCCTTAAAATGAGGATCTGATTCTAAATTTTAAGAATGTCCTTATTTCATATATGGATGAGTGGGAGAGGCTGTTCCTGAAGATAAGTTATGTCTAAGATGAGACTGTTTGCTCCCAAAGAAGGCCCCTCTTTTTCAAATGGCTTTTGTAAGTATTTAGTATGGTATAGGCTTAGACAGGTCTCTGTAAAATGAAAAAAACAAAAACCAAACAGATGGAGGAGATAACATCCCAGATTCCTTTAGCCATTTTTATGGGGCTAAGACAACAGGAGTAAGGACATGGTCGTCTGTTCTGTTTGATTGCAAGTTTGTTCCTCCACCCTTTTTTGGAGTACCTTGAAGTCACTAGATAACAAAACACAGGTTGAAGGTTTAGAAAAACATAGAGTCCTAAAGATACCTCATTCTAGAGAAAATTACCTATGAAAGGGTGAAAATAATACCATTATGGTACGCTTTTCCATGCTGTAGGTAATGCCTGTGTGCTACACACCCTCAAAATTTTCTTTATGCTCATTCCTTCACCCATACAGCAAGAGGTATGTGATACACACACTAGGGCCACTAGGGTACACCAAGATACTTAGTGGACATATAAAGTCAGGTTTTAGGTAGAATGAACATACTCACTTTGCTTTGCAGGAGCTAACATGTGGTCTGTAGGTTAGGAAGGATTTCCTGAAACTGCTAATTTATCACTGGAAGCATTCTAATGTTTAACTTTTGTTTTGATAATATTCTGCTACTTGGTCTGTTGTCCTCCTTTACATACTTTGGGACTGATGGGTTAACATATTGTACATAAAAAAATCAAAATCTATTATTTTTGCATTAGCAAAGAAAATGTGCCAGCTCTGTGTGTCTAAATATGTGATTGTGAACATACAACTATGGACAATGGATATCAATACAGTGTTAGGAAGAAAATTACGTTTTGAGCCATGTGCCATGCAATTTTCTCAAGCAAGACATCTGAGGGAATAAAGTATAATTAATCACATTAAAATGCCTTTATGTTTCTGTTCCTGAAGGTATGCAAATATTCCACTAAGGAGGATTAAATTTGAAATTAATTTGGGAATTTTACTTCCCTTTTAGTGGGAATTAGAAAGAATGTCTTTACTCCATTTTAGTGAATTATTCACTTACTTTTAGGGTTATCTTTTATTGGCAGTTGAGGATTCAGACACTTATTGAAAGCTAACCAAGTGTTTAAGTGGTTAGATGAAACAAATGAAAGTTTTGAATGAGGGCCAGACCTTTCATTCTGGGAGTTAAAATATTTTTCATGGTCAAGAAGCCCACTCATAACATCAAAAGAAGGAAAAAAATAAAGTAGCACAAATGATAAAGCCTAGTGCTAATTTTCTAATAAGTTGGAAATTTCCTTGGTTGGATAGAGTTATCCCTACAACCAAGGGCCAAAAGAAAAATAGTAATTTAATTCCTTCCATGTGTCTAGACATGAGAGCTGCAAGGTGTCTCCTTGCAGCAAGATACAAGAGTAAGTTTTATGTTACTTGGCTTTAGATAACTATTCTGTAAAATCTGAGCTGTTATCCTAAAACCACTTTATTAACTGGACAAAACAGGCAGCTGCAGCGTAATTGAGGTTTATAAGCATCTGACAGGTGGACTTCTCCTGTAATTGAGGTTTATAAGCATCTGACAGGTGGACTTCTCCTGTAAGCATGTCAACTGGGTTTAAACACCATGCACATACACCTGCTTTGTGAGGTTTCCAGTAGTGTTCCATATGGTCTTCAGCCAACACTTCAAAAAAGCTTGTGCGTGCCAGTTCTTTTGTGCCACCACTTCAGACATGCTGGATATCTCAGATCATCCAGCACATCTTAAGTATCAATAGACATCTATGTGGTATGTGCAGACAACTGAATCAACATCAGCAAGAGATAAATTACTACAAGTCTACAAGTACTTTCTTTCCTAAGCCAAAAAGTGTATTTAGAATCCCTCGTATTAATTACAAAACCAATCTTCACCACTTCCTTGCTGTTTTAACTTCCCAGATGCTCTGACTTACTATGTGTTCCTGGTCTTTTATTAACCCATACCCTATCTCTTCCACATCTCACCAAAACTCTCTGTTCTTCAAACTTTTCCATCTTCACAACTTATTGTTGCTTCCACTTTGTTAATCTCAGCCCTGAGTTCAACAGTTACCCTTTCACCACTGGAAAGCCCTCATTCCTGCTGACTACAAAGTGCTTGTGCTTTTACAGGGACCCCTTTTTACCATTTATAATTTTCTTCATACCATTCCTCCCAAACTTTTCTATGCTTTCCATGCTTCCATTATAAATGGTGGATTTCCCATCATCTACAGAGTCCTAAACACTGCTCCTCCAGTCCTTTCAGTACCACCCCATTATCAGGAATGCTTACACTGTTCCCCTGAGTGAAAATGCCTGTGTTCTCTCTGCCTCTGTCCACTTGCCTTCCATTCATACTTCAGTTACTTCAAAGCAGCCTTTGAGGGTTTCCTGCAAACAGCTCTGGAAAACTGTAAGGTAGAGCACAGGGCATTATTACATTTCATTGACTTTTTAATGACATCTAACTGTAAGGGATTTTATGACTTGATCTTTTTGACGCACAGACTCTCATTCAATGGAAAATGAGGGTATTTATTACATAGCTCCAGAGAGAAGGATTTATAACTTTGTCTAAAATAGTCAAGTTTTTATGGTATCAACACAGCTTTTATAGTACTGACAAATTTAGTGTGCTATATAACTTTGCTGGTGAATTTAAAGACAGAATTGTAAAAGCACTAGGTTGTATGCTCCCTTAAAAAAAAATAAAAAGGGGAAAATAAAATAAAAAAAGCTATTTAATGTTTTTATTCAGCTTTTTAATGTACTGTGGAAGGCAGTGGTTAGAGTGGGTCATATATCACTATATTAAAATGTTGCTTTTAAATCCTAGCAGCTGACTAAAATATTTTAGGTATAATTCATCTGAAACCAGCCTTGCAACTTGATGTATTAAGCTTTTGATATGAAATGTTTTTCACCTACTTCATCATAATGTTTTTTAAAACATGATGATTTGGCTCAGTAACTGAATGTGGATTAAATTTAAAGTTTCTTTACAAAAAGCAAGGCTGTTAATATTTTTGTAGCTTAGTTGTCATTTTTTATCATGTTTTATCTTTATTTTTTACTTAAAAGCAATTGTTGCACAATAGATCTGAAGCATATATCACACATTCTTTCTAATACAGGGTCTGTTACAATAGTAATACTGCAGCTGTGCAACCAGATCCTGTAATAATGAACCAAGAGAAGCTTCTAATAATAAGGAACACTTAAATTATTTCAATTTCTATTGTACAGAAAGAGGCATCTGTTTTGCATATAGGATTTTTGTATCATAAGTTAAAAACAATGAATCAAGTGACAAATCCAGCAGCTATCTGCTACTTCATCCAGGAGAAATCCCATCCCCCAAATCTAATTTAACTACTGAGCAAACAAAAAAACCAAACAAACAACAAGAAAAAAACAAACCAAAAACTAAACCAACAAACAAAAACCCCAAAACAAACAAACAAACCCAAAAAAACCCCAAACAAACATTTTTTTTTCATCCAAAGGTACATTGAATTAACACTCTCTGCTGCATACTCTGAAACTGGGTACTCTACATTTTTTTAAAAACTTTAATTCCTGACTTACACAGTCTTACTGTCTTATATTGCTAGCCATCTAACTCATAACACGGTTTTATTCTCACAAATTTTTAAACACAGTAACAGATTCAGCTAAATGAAATCAAAACCAGTATTTCAAGGAAAACTTTAAATACATGTTCATAGAATTGTCATTATTCCAGCATCTTGTTCTTTTCAGTCTCTTACCTTCTTTCCTATTCTGTCTTGTACTGATGAGCTCTATTTGAGTTCCGAATTGCCCTGAAATGTTAGTACTTGTAGAATTATAGTTTAAATGAAAGGACATGATGCGAGAACTCAGCACTTCTGTACAACAAATCATTATGATTATACAGAAGCTTTAAAACTCTCTAAAATATGCATCACCTCTTGGGGCATCATGTGGGAACTCACACATCTCCCAATTTTATCTTAATACCCACTTATCACCTGTTCTGCATATTTAACTTACTTATATATCCTACCAACTTATACATACTTATGCATAACCTATACAGTTCACTTACTTATACATCTTACTCACTATCTTATACATATTACTCTCTTTATACACTCTATTTTTATCTAACACATTTTACTTATGCTTACATACCACATTACTTCTACCTAACACAGTACTTAAACATTTTATCTTACTTATACCTTTTACAACTTATCCATAGTACAGGACACATACATTTTGCAACTTCTGTGCATGTAATGACACATTACTTGATTAGTCCCTCTATTTTGCCCAAGACCTTTTCAGATAATAAGACTGGTTCCTAATTCAGCACATCACAATCTTCTTTATCTATTCCTTGTTATCTTGGTATTTAGCATTTCAGCTTCTTCTTTCCCAATTCTTTTTCAATTTTGCACACTTTATCTTTCAGTCCCTCTTGATGCTCCAGATCCAAGCAAGTAGAATAAAGATGATGGCAGCAACAAAACCCATCTGGTGATCAGCAGCCCAGGAAATCCAAACAAGAAGGCAGCAAAAAAAAACAAGAAGCAGATACAAACCCACCTCTCCTCTTCCCTTGCCCACTGAACCTTCTGGCTGGGCTTAAAAACCCTCCAGGAGCTGATCTGCTGCACCTGAAATTGCAGGACCAGGTGAAGCTGGTGAGGGTAATTCCAGCCTGGTCTCCTTCTGAGGGCTCCAGTAAGAATAACTAAAGATGGTTTGGCTGAGGCACACTATCATGATTCAAAACACATTACAACAGCATGAGTAAGAAATTTGAATACAAAGGATATTTTGTTTAAGCAAAGATGGAAACAAAGCTGTAGTATCACCTGGGAGCAGAAATGTTAACTCTGCTTTGAGCTCCTTTTGCAAATGATGCTCAGGGAAGGTAATTTCAATGACAGAAATATATATATATACGTTTTTTTTTTTTCCTTCCTCGTTTTTCTCAGTCACCACCAAAAAAACAACAAAAAAATCATTCTCCACTTTAACAAATTCAGAGATTTGGATTCCCTATCTGACTGTGAATTCTTTGGTGATTCCAAAATTTAACCAGGATGTCCTGTATTTCCACTGATTTATTCTTCTGAGTGAAAGAAGGGATTAAACCCTGCAATTGGAATATTCTCCTTCTGATTTCCTGTGTTACACTGTGCTTTGAATACTTTAAGCTTTGCAATATTAAGAGGCTTTTTTCGGTTACTTGGAGGCCTTCACTTTCACCCCTGCAATCTCCCTTTGATTTGAACCTGAGTAAGTTTTCCACTAACTTTTTATATCACTATTTTTCCCCCTTTGGTATTACTGCCATACAATTATTCTTCTACTGCTCTTTTTCTGTACTTACACTTGCAAAAGATAAGTACATTTTTTTTTTTTTGTAGATTTTAGCTTGTCCAAGAGGAAAATCAAGACTTGATGGATGACGAAGTAGATAATTGTCAGCGAAATATGTGATAAGCATACCAGTGATATATATGCGCAGAACTTAGCACCAAATCAGAGTGCAATTTCTGCATCTGATCAAAATCTGCAACTGATTAGTCAGAGCTAATAGCATCATAATGAGGAAAAACTGACAGGGACTTTGAGCATATCCTGCAGAAACTATGTAAGTCCTATCAAAAAAGTACTGTGAGACAGCCACCTGCTCCACTAGAGATAACCTCCAGAGGAGTACTCTCCTATGGGAAACCTCTGTTACTCCAATTCCTTGGTGTCTACTGGGGAGATCTTTCCCTTTCCTTTCCCCTTTCCCATCTCTGACTCCCTCTTTATTTTGGTTTTACTCTAAATTGCTTTTATCAATAGCAGTCAAAATATGAGATAAACTATACACCTTGCAAGTACTTTTATTTGTGTGTGTGTGTATGCCAGCCTGATGCCAGGAAAATTAACAAACAAGTTAGGAATGGAAGAGCTTTCAGGATACAGTGTAGCTGTTCCCTGAATAATAATAATGATTATAAATATAATTAAGGCAGGTGGGCTCCCACTTCTCTCCTGTATCTCCACCTTTCATTTCAAATGACTTTTACATGCAATTGATAATGTAAGTGCAGGTAGCTTCTAATTCAGCTACCAAAATGATTAGAACAATACTATCCTGCTGAAATCTAGACATATGACCAAAAAATGTACAACATTCATTAAGGAAGGAAAATATGTTATTAAATAAAAAAAACCAAGACAAATAGGGAGTAACATCAGGACATATGTGAAGCACAGTTCACTCTGCCAGGCTGCTGCTTGCTTTGCTCACCTGTGGTCTTAGGCTACAGCCTCTGCAGTCACCCAAGCTGGCTGCTGTCTGTACAAGACTAACCACCAACTGGAGGTCTCCAGAGGGTCAGGAGGGCTCACCAGGCAGTGTTTTGAGGTTGTCTGGAGCATGGTAGTGTGAAGGACCAGGCACAAGCATGTTAGCCCATTTTGTCTCAAATTGGATCCAGGGCTGTATGCATAGGGGCCTACTAGCAGAGACAGAGACATGATCATGCCACTCTCCTCAGCAATCGTCAGGCTGCACCTGGATTGTTGAGTCCTGTTACTGTCAACACAGTTCAAAAGAGACAGAACAAGCTGGAGATAGTCCAAAGGGGCATCACAAAGATGATCAAACACAAGCAGAAAAGGCTTTTACTCTTTGTGAGCATTGCTTAGCAGTAACTAAAGCATCTTTGTTTTATCAACAATTTCCATCACTAATTCAAAACAGTCTCATAGAAGCTACTATGAAAAACATTAATTCTATCCCAGCACAGTGTTCTTTCCTAGATTCTTAGTGTCCTACGCTTTAAAGCTGAAAAATTCACGTAAAAATCAGAGGCAAATTTCCACACCATAGACATCAAAGAAAATTTTTGTTGAAAAAAAATGTGTTTGAGAGTATATGGTATTAATTTAAATATGTGTTTCATTTGCTTTTAATCAATATAAATGTCAGTTTATTCTTTCAGCAAAGTATATTAGAAAAATGTTTCAAATTTTCCCCAGTGTTTTTCCTCTATATTTGCAAAATTTGGGGAATGGGGACAAAAACATTGAGCACTAAATCACCAGTAAGTTCACGGAACAATTTCTACCTTGCAGTACTTCAGACAGGCAGATGGATGAAAATGTTACATAGGTTTGACAATGAAATATACTTTCCACTCAAGCTGAAAATCATTAATACCTGTATAATATTTTCTTTTGTGCTTATTGGAGTAAAAAGTTTTCCACCCTTTCATTCCAATTCAATAGTTGATTAGTAAGAATTAGTCTAACACACTCTTTCTTAAATTTCATTGTTTTCCTTGGGTTTTTTTTATTCCCTCAGAAAACAATGTACAAAACCAGTCAAAAGAAGAGTTGTCACAGAATATTCTGACTTGAAAGGAACCCACAATGTTCATAGAGTCCATATCTTAAGTGAATAGCCTGTATATGGATTTAGCCCATGACCATGGCATTATTAGCACTACGCTCTGACCAACAGAGCTCATATCAGGATCTCAATTATATCCTCACAAGGCATAGTAGAAGTATATCTTCTTATATTTTTGAGATTATTTTCTCATTTCCTCTCATTCCTTTTGTTCCTGAGTATTCATGACAAAAATTGGTTTGTATACTACCTAACGTTCAGTGTTTAAAAAAAAAGGATTCAGCTTAGTTTCTTAGCAATAGGTGTTTAGTTTAACTTAAAATACAGAGGATGTTTGAGACCTT
>JACBWW010000222.1:32656-67715 GCA_020086605.1 Lanius collurio | reverse complement strand
CCCCCTCCTGTCAGGGACTTGTGCAGAGCCACAAGGTCCCCCCTGAGGCTCCTTTTCTGCAGGGTTTCTATTACAATTATTTTAGTTAGTTAGTTCTTTCTGTTATTTCCATTCTACTCTTCTCTGTTCCTGGCAGCACCTCGGGGACCCCCTGCCCCTGGAGAGCCAGGCAAGTTACAGGAGGCAAATGTCCCCCCTGACCTCCAGCAATGTCTCTGATACACTTTGTATCTCAACAAAACCCTTTCTAAGAGTCAGCATCTCCCTCCTTGCTGCTTGAGCCCAAAAGGTATCAGGGACAGTGGGCTGGAAACACCACTCTGCTCTTCTGCCTCCATTTGCCATCAGAATGGGATATGGCTTCCTGTCTGCTTGGGTTTGTTTGGTTCTGGTTTTACCTGTCCTTTGTTAACATTCCTAATTAACACTTTAACCTGTCCTTTGTTAACAGTCATAACTCACACTCCAGGACTGTGAAAGCAAGAAAGAGTTTCACAACTCCCTTCATACTCTGTGTCCTTGTCACTGTGAGAAAAGGAAAAAGGAGCAGCTTTGACCAAAGCAGCAGCAGCAGGAATTGAGTCCTCCTGGATAATTTGGGGGGTCAGTGCCCAGCCATGGCCAGGGCAGGGTCCTGTGGGTAGCCCAGCTCCCTGAGCTGAGCTCAATGTCTGAGCTCACATCCCACAGTCCCAGCTGAGGTTTTCAAGCTCAGTTCAGTTCTGGACATTTTAAAAATGAGTTTAACCCTCCTGTCCTTTTCTCTCACACCAGTCATGCAGGGAAAGCAAATCCTGCACTGTGCAGGGCAATGATCAGTGCTCTGTCCCTAAATCAGAAGGCACTAAAATCCTATATTTGCTCAAGATTCTGCACTAGAGAAAGTTCTTTTCCACCCTTTACAGAGATTCTCTGCTCCAAACTCATCCCCTGGAGTGAGGGATCCTTTCTCTTCCTGACAGCTGCCCCCAGCACAGGCATTTACATCTCTGGACCCTGAATGGAGACAAACAAAACCCATTCACCTGACTGGCTTCACCTGACAGCTTCAGAACCACAGCAAGGCCACTCAGGAGTGCCTGCTCTGCTCCACTGATTTTAAAGAGAGGTTTGAAAAGTAGTTCAGGTGTGAAGTGTCCCAGACACGCCCAGAGGAACACAAAAGTCACCAAGTGAGCAGTGAAGGCTGCAAGGTACAGAGTGACCAGGCTGTGCCTGCTCTGGGCAGGTTTAGCTAAGCCTGGCCCCAGAGCAGACAGCAGCTGCTCCATGTGTTCAGGACTCCCTGGGAAGCACAGAAGGAGAGAAAAAAAACAGCTGGGGGAGTCAGAGAAGCCCCTGAAGGTGTCACCAGCCTCTCAAAGAGCTGGAAAACTGTAAAAGATGAGCAGAGTGTGAACATTTTGGGCAAGCACAGCCTGGATCTGCCTGTGGAACACCCCACCCATGGACTCAGGCAGCTCCTGATGTGTGGCCTGGGACTGGCCAGGGTTTGTTACCCAAAAATGCAAAATGCTGCCCAGTCTGGTGGTTTCACAAGGATCCAGAGCAGCTCCTGTGTCAGGGGAAGGAATTCCCAGTGGCTGGGTGCTTACCTCTCCCCAGGCAACACCTGCCCTGCATCTCCTCTCTGCAGACACCCAAAGTCTTCACAGCCTTATTTTAAATACTTTGTATGAAATCCAAGACTACCAGACCTGTGTTTGCCCCAGGCTTCTTTCAACCTCTGCACAAGGGATGGAGGGAAGGGGGAAATGGTGCCTTTGCCTCTCATCCTTTTCCTTACAAGATGGGAAGAGGCTCATTTCACAGAACCACAGGATGGGCTGGGGTGGAAGGAGACCTTAAAATCATCTCATTTCCTGCAAACCCAGAATTCATCTGGTGCCATCTCTTTTTCCTTGTGACAACCTCTGAAATGCCTTTGTGTCCATGCACACACCCCCCCCCCAGCTGTGCTCACCTTCCCATTTCTTGACAAAAGGACCCGAGAGGATCCTCATGAACCCAGCCAGGCAGATCAGCTCCACAGAGAACTCCTCCAGGACTTTGTCCACGGCACCGTCAAACTCCGTGCGGCTCTGGTACCTCGTGTGCTCAATCACCTGGGGCAGCCCAAAACACACAGAACATGGATGTGGTGGGAATTGCAGCAGGAAGAACAGCTCTGAAATGCACAGCTGACAGAGCAGAGTCTGCACTGCACCTCACAGAGAGGGATCATTGGGATAAACAAGTTTGGCTTGATAAGGCCACAGCTCTCGGCCCCAGCACTTGGACACCACAGAACAGCCTACAAAGGCAGGGATTTAGGCCATCCTAAAGTCTTCCAAAGATTTCACCCATTTTAAGGCCTCTGGCAGTTATAAGCAGTTGAATCTTGGCAAGAATTATACCAGAAAACCTTGAAAAAAAGGCTAGTCACAGACTCCTAAACCAATCCCTACTGCATGATCATGAAATCAAAGAATCCCAGACTGGTTTGGGTTGGAGGGACCTTAAAGCCGATCCCATCCCACCCCTGCCATGGCAGGGACACCTCCCACTGTGCCAGGCTGCCTTGTCCCCAGTCCCTCTCCAGCTCTCCTGGAGCTCCTTTAGGCCCTGGCAGGGGCTCTGAGCTCTCCCTGGATCCTTCTCTGCTCCAGGTGAGCACTCCCAGCTCTCCCAGCCTCAGCTATGTGTTCTTCCAACCAGGACACATCCCATAATTAAACAGGAAGAAGGCAGCACCACCTAACTTAGAGCATCCAGTCTTAATCAGAAGCACCTGTGAGTGCCCACCAGCGTCCTGGGAGTGGTTTGGGAAAAGCTGGGGCTGGTCAGGTGCCAGGGACAGCAGGCACTGAGAGCAGAGCCCAGCCCGGCCCTGGGCTGAATCAGCCCCTGCTCCTGTGCCTGTTCCACCTCTCCCTCCACACCTTAACCCCCAGGACCATTCCCACACTCTCTTTTTTCCCTGATAAAAACCTGGGAGTTGGAACTGGATGGGCTTTAAGGCCCCTTCCCAGCCAAGCCATCCCAGACTGTGATTCTCTGTGTGCCCTTCACAGCATGGCCACATTTCCCTTGTGCCCTTTGTGTCCTGCCAAGGAGGAGCTGCAGCAGCAGGACAGATCCCAGCACTCTTAAAGGAGCAAAGCCTTGGGCCCCGGTTTCCCTCTGTACTGAGCAGTGAAAGTGACTGTAAAAGGTTTCTAAGTGACAACAGGATCATTTCAGATCTGCAATTCAAAGGTAAGGCAGCACAGGATCCACAGAAACTCAGGGAGCGCTTGGATTGATTCCTGGAGAGCCTGAGTCAATATCCAGGGAGTCAGTGGAAGGTCCCACTGAGTGTGACCCCTCAATTCCATTCAAATGAACCACCATTTGAAATTAAATTCAGGTAAAATGGGTTGTTACTTCGGTGTCAATGCTCTACAGTCAAATAACTGACAAAGTTTAAGCTCTAACTGTGAAAGTTTTGTGCTGGTTTAATGTAGCAACTGCTCCCAAAGCATCAGGATTGCTGGCAGAGAAGGAGAAAAGGAAGGATTTTGCTGTCAGGTATTTTGCCCCTGGGCACAAGCTCACAACAGACAGAAACAGAAAGGCCAAGGCTCCCTCTCAGCCCATCTCTTACCCCATAAAACTCATTAGCACCTTCCTCCTGCAGTCACAGCTAATGGTGGCTAATTACAAAAAGGAAATGCTCACCCTTGTAGGAATCCCAGCTCTCTCAGCTTTCCTCAACCCCTCCACACCAGCTTTGTTGGAGATAACCAGAACTATCTGTGCAAAGCTGGTGTCTTTCTTTGTGCTGTTGATGAGGGCTTCCAGGTTTGTGCCTGGGGGAGAGAAAGTAACTCATGGATACTGAGAATAAATACAAGGAACAGCTGGAAGAGGCTTTAAATAAGCAGCAGTGTGGGGGAGACCAAACCAAAGAGCTCTGATGTAACATTAATCCTCTTTTAATTGATCTTGCTGGGAGCTGATTCAGACAGCTGTAGGCCTTTCCTGGCAGCTGCACTTGGCACTGTAATTTTTTAGCACTGGAATGATGGTCTTAGTAATTGGGAATACTGGAAATAGTCAGAGTGCCTACGTGGCAAGCAGAAATTCTGATCTATCTGTGCTAGGATGCTGCTGTTCCTACAGGGCACCAGAGTGGGAGCCTGAATGGGGACACGTGCAGAGGTCTGGAGATAAACTGAACACAGATGCAATTCACAGTTTGCAGCAGAGGTTAAAAGAGGTTTGTGACTGACTTCAATCCAGGGACAAAATCCCTCCTGTCTGTCAGAAGCCCATCAGAGTGTCCATGGAGAACTGCAGGGATTTTAAATCCAAGCTGAAGTTCCCTTCTCCCCAGCCTGGTTTCTACTGCAGCAAAGGACAGAAGTCTCACCTGTTCCAGAGATGAGAACAGCCACCTTCACTTTGCCTGTCTGGATCTTGCCCTGGATGTGGCTGTGCACACACAGGGACCTGTTTGCCTGCAGGGCCCGATGGAGATTGAGGACTTTAACGTTGTCAGAGCCTGAGCAGGTGCAAGAAAAAACCCAAAAACCAACAAAACAGTGTCAATAAAGGGAGAAAGTGAGAGAGGAGAAAAGCATCCATGGAAGAGATCAATGAACTATGAGTTCAATACCCCCCCAAAAAAGTCAGGGAGGTGCCAGTGAAGAGACTCACCAACGAGGGGATTTCCCTCTGCTTTTTCTTTCTGATTTTTTCCCCCCAAGGAAAATCAAACTGCAATGACCTTTCTGCAGGGACACCACTTTGCCGATGAGCCAGGCGGTCTCGTGTCCCTGGATGTCCCTGAGGACCTGCTGGGCCATCTCCTTTTGAACCACCAGCACTGCTCCAACCCCACAGTTGAAGGTCCGAGCCATTTCTTCCTCAGAGAGGTTCCCTTCCTTGTGGAGCCAGCAAAAGATTTCAGGGATCTTCCAGGTAAGAGCATCTGAAGAGAATTGGAAATACAAACCAAGAGTGGAAATCGTTACCAGTGGACTAAAATTACTGGGGTACTGAAGGGGCAAAAACCTGTCACAAAAATCTCCCTCTGCCCCTGTTCCAGCCAGGTGAGGATGACTTACAGCAGCACAAAAATGCTTCTGGACAAAACACTGTAAAGGAATTCCAAGGACAGGAAATTTCTTTCTTGTCATGTTCTCTTTTAAAATGGATGTTTCCAGATTTCTGCAGAATTAGGGAATCCCAGACTGATTTGGGTTGGAGGGACCTCAAAGCCCCTCCAGTGCCACCCCTGCCATGGCAGGGACACCTCCCACTGCCCCAGGCTGCTCCCAGCCCCAATGTCCAACCTGGCCTTGGGCACTGCCAGGGATCCAGGGGCAGCCACAGCTGCTCTGGGCACCCTGTGCCAGGGCCTGCCCACCCTGCCAGGGAACAATTCCTGCCCAAGATCCCAGCCAGCCCTGCCCTCTGGCACTGGGAAGCCATTCCCTGGCTCCTGGCCCTCCAGGCCTTGTCCCCAGTCCCTCTCCAGCTCTCCTGGAGCCCCTTCAGGCCCTGCCAGGGGCTCTGAGCTCTCCCTGGAGCCTCCTCTTCTCCAGGCAGGACATTTCCATCTTTCCCAGGCTGGCTCCAGAGCAGAGGTGCATATACACATGAATATATATCAGTGGACAAGTTTCTGTGCGGTTCTGGCATTCAGAACTCCCTATGAATTCCTTATTTTATTGTACAACCCCGTAAGCTCTCACAGCCTGTGTCAGCCATTTCCCTTCCCATACCTCACCTATCCCACCAGTAAACCCTTTCCAGCACACCTGAGGGGAGGGGGCTGAGGATTAATGAAGTCAAATAGCAGGGGCTGTCCCTGAGCTCACAAGCACCTCTGCTAAGTGAAAACTTCATGAGTATCATTTAATTAGCAATAATTTCGTAGGGAACTGCAAATGGTGACAGCCGACTTGGGATTGCTGGTAAGGTGGTTTTGTTTTTGCAAGTGTCCTAAGAAATCCAATCCCAAACACCACCCGGGGAGGGAATTCAATGGGGAGCAGTCTTTCCACCACAAAGTGTTTTGCCTGGCTCTGGTTCAGGTACAAGGTAAAACTCAAACATTTCAAGAGAGGCAACTCCAGCTCCTATAGCACAAATCAGCTGGTGTGGCCCTATGTCCACAGGCTTCCACAGCAATCCACATTAACATGAGGATTTTTCCAAAGCTTTCCTTCTCTCTCACCTAAAACGACACCAAAGGACTCTGGGAGAACTCTGGGAATGTTTTCCAGCAGGCCCCCTCCAGTGATGTGGGCGTAGGCTTTGACGTGGCCCGAGCGCAGCACAGGCAGCAGAGTCTTGCAGTACAGTTTAGTTGGGGTTAACAGGAGTTCTCCTGTCCATGGGAGAGGGAAAAAGCACGGAGAAAAATGTGAATCAATACAAAATCAAGGAAATCTCAAAAGAGCAGTTTGTGGGATATTAATGAGCATTGTCCTAGAGAAAAATACAAAGTTCTACCTTTTTTTTTTGGCACATAATTAATTATTTATCCCCCTCCCTTTGTTTCTTTCCTGCACACATGACTCCCAGGAAAAGAAGAAGAAGAAAACATGCTAAAGATGATTTTTTTTTTGGTGCCTGAGGGAAGATTCAAAGGCCCAGACAAAATAACCGTGTCAAGTGTTGGGAAGCTCAGAGGAAAGCAGTACCCAGAGTCTGATCCCCGGAGACACCGACGCGGGAGGAGAAATCCAGGGAGGACTTCTCCACGATCTTCCTCACGAGGCTGAAGCCGTTGCTGTGGACCCCAGAAGATGCCACCCCGATGACCACGTCCCCCTCAGTGATCCTGTCCAGCTGGGGCAGCATCTGCCCTCGCTCCACGGCCCCCACGGCGAACCCCGCCAGGTCGTACTCCCCAGGGGGATACATCCCGGGCATCTCGGCCGTTTCTCCTCCTGGGGAACCAAAAACACACCAAAGACATGCTGAAAAAGCTTGCTTTTAATCATAAAATCCCTGAATAGTTTGGGTTGGAAGGGATTTTAAAGCTCATCCCATCCCACCCCTGCCATGGCAGGGACACCTCCCACTGTCCCAGGCTGCTCCAAGCCCCAATGTCCAGCCTGGCCTTGGGCACTGCCAGGGATCCAGGGGCAGCCACAGCTGCTCTGGGCAAAATCCTGCCTTTTTCTCTCCTCTTCCTACTTTTCACTCCCTGCCCTGTGCTCCAGGTTTAGCTGCTTTTTTCAGCTGTATTTCATAAGGGCTGGATCAAATGGGGGATGGAGAAGCCAAGAGACAAAATGGGGAGAAGTGCTTGGCCATCCAGCATTTAAATCCATGCTTAATTGTACAAAACCAAGCAGGAGATGAGCCCTCACCCCCTCACTATCAGTGGGGTGATGAGTTTCATTTGTTGAGCTGAAGATTCAGCTCTTGCAGAAAGGCCTGTGATGTTTGAAAGTCCTGAACTGGAAATAAAATCTTGACATTTTGGTGAGTTCATCACAAGGTCTCACCTAACACAGACCCTGCTGCAGCATGAATGGGGTGATTATATTTGATAAATGCAGAGAACACCTTAAAACAAACATAAAGCTGACCAACAGTTCATGCAAGAAAAAAAGTAAATGAGGGCATAAAGAGCCTCTTATTCAAAGCTTGTAAATGGCCCCAAAACTACACACTCCCACTGAGAAAGGATGTGTGTTCCTAACTTCCCTACAAAACTGGAAAAAAGGACAGAACCTTTTCCCAATATCCAGCCCAAATCTGTGCCTAAATCTAACCTAAATTTAACCTAAATTTTTAAAGTACTGCCTCCTTCCCCTGTGATTTAGAGAGATTAAGTTCCCTGAAAGCAATGACAGGGAACACTTTGGTTGTTTACTCCTCCCAGATTCCTCCATAGAGTAGGAAGCCAGCCACATTAAAACCAACTACAAAGACCTTGCAGAAGATTTTCCATATCTCCCAGAGGAAAAGTGTTCCTACCCAAAAGAGCACATCCAGCTTTCCTGCAGGCATCAGCTATTCCTGCAATGACGCCTTGAGCCACTTGCACATCGAGTTTGCCGCAGGCAAAATAGTCCAGGAAGAAGAGGGGCTCGGCTCCCTGAGCCAGGATGTCATTGACACACATGGCCACCAGGTCCTGCCCGATGGTGTCGTGTTTCTGGCACTCTTGGGCAATCTGCAAAACACTTGGGATCAGCTCTGGGCCCCTGGAACATGAGCCAGAGTCTGGAAGGGACTGAAATCATGGGTGGGGTCTGCAAGCCATGGAGCAAAATCCCACTGTCCCTCCAGGGGTTCTTTGAGGAGCAGCTTTGTTTATCATCCCCTAACTCTCTAACCCTGGGATTAAATGTTTTTCCCCATGAATAATCCTTTTGGGGGTGGGGATGCTGGCTTTGTAAAACAAAATTCCTGATTATGTCCTTAATATAGGCATCATATCAACTTCTGGCTGTTTACAGGTATTTAATTCTTTTGCCTTAAGAAGGGCAATTTCAGATTTCATCCCCTTTTTAGAAAGACCAATAGGTATTTTTACAAGACAACTGCTATTTTCTGATAGAATATTTTCCCTTCTGTGCTCTTTCCTGCTTTGCTGTGGATTTCCAGCTTACCTTGAGTTTTGTGCCGACGCCATCGGTGCCAGACACCAGGATGGGATCTCTGTAACCAGCTGCTTTCAGGTCAAAGAGCCCAGCAAACCCTCCGAGCTCTGCATTGCAGCCTGTCAGCCAGGAAAGAGGAGAAACAGCCCAGCTTTACTTCCAGGGGCTTCTCCAGGATCTCCACCAGAACTTCTCTCCAAGGTTTATCAACATGACTTTGCTTTGTCACCAGGAAACTTTTCTCTGGCATTTAAAAACTCTTCACTGAGTTGTTTTTTTTTAATCTGCTTAGGTTGCTTTGTCTTTTTAATTCATCATTAGCCTAAGTCTAAAAATCCCCAACTTTGTGACTGAACCATCAGTAATTCCTGTGACTGACAGATTTCCCCCTTGCACTGAGTGTTTCTCTGAAAAACAGGAGGAACTGTGCTAAGATTGTTGTACTGGTGTGAGAACATCTCTATTTTCCCTTCTGTGTATATCTGGCTTTATTAGAAGGGTCTCAGTTAATTTGAAATAAAAGGGCCATATCATGATATTTTAAATGATATTTTAAATCTGTCCAAAGAATTACAAGGACTTGCTAGAGCAAGATGTACCTGAACCCCCAAAAAAGGATGAATCAATGCTGGTTTAACCAAGCAAAAGGTGTGTGTTCCCCATCTATCTCAGGAATTCTACATCTCATAACCTTCCTAAACATTCATCCCCCCAAATGACAGAGTTCACTGTGCAAGAAATAACAATCCATGGAATCAAACCCAGCAGGAAATGGTGGGATTTTTTTTTGCATTTATCCTTGTATGGTGCTGAACTGTGCTCTCTAACACTCCTGGCATTCAGGAGATGGAGTTTAGAGCCATTTGGGGATTAAAAGCTGTGCATTTGGAATAAAATCCCAGGTATTTGCTTACCACAGATTTTCTTGTGTCATCTGGAAACAGACAGGGCACATAAATATGAACTTTTTATCAAGATCAGGATCATCTGATAAACCTCATTGCAAAAAGTGACCAAAAGAGGAGCAGAAGGTTCTTTTCTTACCTGACCTTGATGTGGCTGCAGCCAAGGGCTTGATCTTCTGCACCAAAGTGTTCCCTGCCTCAATGTCCACCCCACTGTTCTTGTAAGTCAGGCCTCTGGAAGAGTGGGAAAATGAGATGGCAGCTGATTGCTGAATGTATTTTCAAATAATATGTCCTTCTTTACATCCCTGAGCAGATTAACTGTGCTGAATCCCAGCCTGCTGGCTGAGGAGGGGCTGCCAGGAGCAGTGCATGGATAATTCCAGAGTCTTGAAGGTGACATCAGAGCACTGGGGTCATACAGTCAAATCCCAAGATAAAACCAACAACCAAACCCCTAAAACAAGGTGAAATAGGCAGCACAGATCTGATTTTGTAAGGTTTGAACCCCTGGTCCAGATACAGAATCCCAGAATCACTTAGAGTGGGAAAGACCTCAGGGAGCATCGAGTCCAAGCCGTGACTGATATCCACCTTGTCACCAGCCCAGGGCACCAAGTGCCCTGTCCAGGCCTGGAGGTGTCAGTGGGAAAGCTCCCAAACCAAAACAGGCACAAAAATGCACAGCTGGGTCAGAGCAGGGCTGACCTCAAGTCACTTTTCCACCCACAAGTCTCAGGTAAATCAAGAACCTCCAGGATATCTCCAGAGTTTTACAGCTGCAGCTTAAAAGTTGCCTCATCACCAGACTGATCCCACCACAAAAGCAGCCACACCTCTTTCTTACTCCAGTGGGCTTTCTAATAAAGAATATATTTTATATTTCCTTTAAAAGACCCAGGTTCCTAAGTGGGGTTTAGGAATCTAGCAGGAGGTGTCTGTAAGCTCCAGGTGGGGTTTATGTAAGATCAACACACTGGAACTAACTGGTGTCACCTGTGTGTCCCCACAGCTCCCTGGGCACACGAAGCACCAGCTCACATTTACAGAGGGACCTTTCCATTTTGGGGACAGGGACTTTAATGACTTTTCACTCCAGCAAACACAGCTCGTGCCAGTTAAGCAGTTGTTATTCCCAGGCTGTCAATGGTATGAACCAGGTGCATCCCTATTTTAGGTCCATCCCTGTTTTCTCTCTCCTGTTGATGGGATTCAGCCTGAAGTTTCAATTCTAAGGGTGAAACACAGTGGTGATTAACACGGACAAATACAACAAAACAACTGAAACCCATTTATAATTGACTCAGCTGAACAAAAAAAAAAATCAGTTAATCCACAAAACCCAGCTCAGCAACCAGGTCAATTCAGCAAATATTGAAAAAGTCAGACACAAATGTCTACAATTGCACCAAATGGAGTAAATATTTTTGTACTGCGTTAAATCTTATTTTAGGATGTGGGAATGTTTTTAGTGCTAAGGATGAAAGGTATTTCTGTTGTGAAGATCATTGCTGGAACATCTGGAATTGATAAGACTTCAAATGCCAGAACAATTGGCCCAGGAGCAGTGCTACCAGGAAAATCCAAAGGTGTCTGCACTCACAGCATATCCCTGGCCCCAAAACTGGCAAGAGGACAAGAATTACCACAGGCAGCTGTTCAGGCTGTGAATAACTCAAGGAAATATTGGCCTGCAACAACTGAGATCAAAGTCAGCCCCTTTCAGTCTGACTATGATAAATGTTCACCTGATTTTCACCATGTTTTTAGGAGTATTTCAAATTTGTTAAATTTTTTTTTGGTGTCTGCTTTGATCCTTTAAATGAATCTCTAATTTTTAAAATTTTCTGGAATAATTTTTATTAAGCATTCTGGCAATTTTCATGAGGACTGAATCCTGCCAGGCTGCCAAGAGAAAGAGAGTCCCCAAATTTCCAGAGCCATCCCCTTTCCTTCACTGAGTCCAAAGGGGAAAGGGCTTGGAGCAACCTGGGACAGTGGAAGGTGTCCCTGCCCATGGCAGGAACAGGATGAGCTTTAAGGTCCTTTCCAACCCAGGCTGGGATTCTGGGACTGAAGCATCCCAAATCCCCTTCAGGAGCAAAACTGGGAGCAGCCCCCAGGGCAGTGCCCCAGGATTGTAAAGAGCTCCCAGGAGCCTCCTTGAGCAGCCAGGGATCCTCCCAGGCAGCCATTCCAGGCAGGAAAGCTGGCCCAGGAACTCGTGTGGGAAGGAACTGCTCAGCAAAGTGCCTCCTCTTGCCTCACTGACCTGATTATTTTTCTACTACAAATCCCAATTCCACATTTTCACATCAATTTGTCAACAGATGCAGAGCACTTAGGAGAGAAAGAAGACTAAATACCAACAGCCTTGTTCTTTTAGGAATTTTATTGATCATAATTTTACAAAATACTAATCAGGATACACTACCAGCAGCAACAGAACTGTCACTGATGTGCTTCCCAGCCTACAAAACAACCCCTTGGGAAAAGGTATGGTCAGAGGTCACTGGAGCAGAGCAGTTTCTTATTAGGTAAAAATGAGTCTAAAAACCTGCAAGAAGCTTTCAGGAGCATTAAAGAGACAACAGGACTCCCTGCTATTATAAAATCCCCCACACCCATATGATCTCTAGAGTCTTACAGTAAATACTGTGACAATTAAAGGAATGAGAATGGAAAGAAGTGATGAATCCTACCCTGTTGTTAGCCAGCTATCCCAGTAAAATGTAAATCCCAACAAGGCAGAGGGTTCAAGGTCATTTTAACCATTTCTAAAAGCTAAAAAGAGCCAATAAGCCAGCTTGAACTGTATTAATGTATAAAATCACAGAATCTCCTGAGCAGGAAGGGACCCACAGGGACCATCCAGTCCCAGCCCTGGCCCTGCCCAGACCCCCCCACACCCCCAGCCTGGGCATCCCTGGCAGTGCTGTCCCATCGCTCCTGGAGCTCTGGCAGGCTGGGGCTGTGACCACATGTCATGATACTAAATATGAGACTTCTGGACAAGACAAACTCAGAGCAAAAGCTGTGATCTGAAGTCCAAGAAGCAGAAGTTCCCCTTCCTTAAACCAGACCTAGCAACTGCAGCAGCACAGATCATTCCTGTGTGCTTGTCACTGTAGTTTAACTCAGGTTTAGGAGAGTGAGAACATGGATCAGGCATTCAAAATGTTCCTCCCCTGGTTGGTTTTGCTGAGGTTGAATAAAAGGATGGGGTTAAAACTTGTCAAGAGTTACATAGGATATCAACACTGGTTATTAATACTAAGCAGAGATGTGCTTAGATCCTTTTTACACCAGTTATTCCTATTTAAGGGATTTGGAATATCTACCTGGATTGCTTGAGGAAGGCTATGGCCCGATAGCCAATGTCCCTCCTGTAGATGGCCCCCTGGAAGTGGATGGCAGCCACACCCAGGTTGGCCTCCTGCAGCGCCGCCGGCAGGTCCTCCTTGATGGCTGTGACTGTGAGCACTCTGCCCCCACTGGTCACCACCCTGCCATCCTTCAGGGCTGTGCCTGCGTGGAACACCACCAGCCCCAGCTGCTTGGCCTTAGCAAGCCCTGTGGGTATTGTTAAAAAGATCATCTGTTGGTTAGAATGTTCTTAATGAAGGGGTATCAAGCACTTCATGTCTAGAAACCACAGTCAAAATCAGGGTGATCCTGCTGGGAAATAGGAATAAATCTGTAAAAACTGCCTCTGAAGGAGAGACAAGTCACCTGTGTGCTCAGGGATGTGGGAAGAGGCATTTAGCTGACACACAACATCTAATTCCAGCTGGGTTTTTGTGCCTCAGTGACATCCAGAGCACAAAACATCAGCATCGTGACCCAAGAACCTGGTCAGAACCACCTGACTGTAGCAGGTATTAAACACCAGTGCTGTGCCAATATCAGCTAACAACACGGTGTGGAGAACTGAAAATACACCAAAACAAAGTGAGATGTGTGAAAATCCAGCTGTTGTTGCTAACCCAGAACCAGAGTTTCTACAAATCTCTGTTCCAGTGATCCCCCCACATGCAGCAGGAGAGAACAGGGAGAGGCTGGGGGGATGAGACTCCTGCAGCTCCTCCTGCTCCATTTACCTGTTATTTCCAAGCCCTTGGGATATGCCCCTGGATAGCCTTGACTAGCCATGACCACAGTCACAGCTGCACTGTCCTCTTTCCAAACTGGCATGGAGCTGGCCAGCCTCCTGTTGATCACTGCCTGCAGAACCTCGTACAGGTCACTCTTCAGCAGGGGCAGAATCACCTACACAAACACACAGCAGCAAATCAAACAGGGTGTTCCTCAATTGTCTTCCCTGGCCTTGAAAGCACATTAATGCAGCTGTAAAAACAGACTTAGCTATGTCCACACACTGCACTTTCACACATTATACATACAGTGTGTTATCTGTGAGCCCTTAAAAATACTCTTCCTTAAAGAGAATTTCTGTGGGTAAAAGAATTGTTACATGTGGAGGGAAAAGGGTGAGGACAAAGAACCTAATTTGTTCTGAAGAACAGAAATTAAGAGTTTTGTTCCTCTTGTCAACAGGGAGCAAGGAAAAATCCAGAATCCATTGTAAAAAAGACAGGGAAGTGCTGAGCTCTCCTCAAGCTGACCCTTGCAAAGCCCAGATCCCCTTTGGAATGGAACAATTTCCTAACAGACCTTCTGCCTTTAACAAACAACCCAAATATTTTAAATCTTGGTGCAATGAGCTGATTATTCACCCCACAGCTGGTTACCAATAGTGGTAGAAGGTCACAGATTTTACTCCCCCATAATGCCAAATTGTATAAAATAACCCACCTGACACTCTGGGTCACCAAATCTGCAGTTAAATTCCAGAACTTTAGGCCCATCTTTGGTGAGCATTAATCCAGCATAAAGCACACCTAGAACAACAAATGATACAAAAAGATATCTCAGGAACTCACTTGTTTTGAATCTGTTGATAACAGGGCTGCCACCTGTGCTCAGTGAATTTGAGAAATGGTAAAAATACATCAGGCAGAAATAGTTGTGGTCACAATTTTGCAGCTTATTTTTGAACATTTTCCTTTCAGTTCTTCCTCACTTGAGGAATTATCCCCTCTTCATGAGATGACCTCTGTTGATTTCCATGGACCCTGAAAGAAGCCACTGACACCAAACCCAGTTCCCAATAAATCAAAGCTGTTTCCCTTAACTTCCCGTGTGAGATAGGCTACAAAGAGGAAAAAAGCAAAATAAAGGTTGTTCTCCTGATGGTTAAAAATCCCAACGTTTTGTACATACCCAAATAGGGAACACCTTCCTTCCTCATGCCATCAACAGTCTTCTGAAGAACAGTCTCTCTTATATTCTGCAGCAAATCTTTAGAAATCTAATGAGAAAGGATTAGAAACAAGTGTTTGTAAAAAGGGAGCGACTGATTTTCTGTTTTTAAGAGCAAAGCAGAACTCTTGGATGGTCTCTTGCTCACTCCAATGGAAAGCTAAGAAAGTTTTTCTATTTCTGCCAATAGAAGTTCCCTATCAAACAGGCTCCAAACTACCTTAAGCTACAGCCAACACTCACCATTAGCTTTGTTTGGCACAAGATAAAACTGTGGGTTTAAGCACTTGGTTCTAATGAGCAGCATTTCATAACACTTAAATCCCAATCAAATCTAAGCTTGCAGAAATAACACTCCCCCTTTACAATTGCAAGTAATTCAGTAGAGGGTATCCCCCTCTTCAGAGAAATTTGTGAAGCTGGGGATATTCGTTGGCCATGTCTGCTTTAAGCAGCTCTTTCCATCCAGCACAGCTCATTCCCTCCTGCTCCTCTTGCTGGAATTAAACATTCCCACCCGCTTTCAGTGACAGCTGTGGTACAGCTGGAGTGAAACATCCCCTTATCAGTCCATTTTCCCTTCCTTATCAATCCATTTGCACCTGAGGAGCTGGGGAATAAGCTCCCATCCCTCCTGTGTTGGGGCCTTCATCTCCATCCATCAGCCTCTTGTGGTCCTGGGCCGGGGGCATGGGAGCGATGGTGACACCGTCACTGAAACACAGGCACTGCAAACAAGGAAAAGAGGGAAAATTCAAGTGCAATTAGTGCAAATACAGATGGTTTTCACAGTGACAAAGGGATATTCAAGAGGATAAACTCTGCCTCCCTGATAAAATAAATGATGGGGTTCTAAGCACCTGCTTTTTCCTCAGGAAGCAGGGACTCATTTTGTGTGACCTTCCTTCAGAAATTGCCTTTAATAAAACCTAGAAAAATGATACCATCAGCAGTTGCACTGAAAAGAAATACTCCGAGGGTTTTTTAAAAAAATTAATTAAAATACTGCAGGATGGAAATTACTTCTTCCTTTCCCTTCCCAGTCCCTGCCCTGGAAGGAAGGCATTACATTCCTTCCAAGACTTCCTCTTCCTTGCTGATAAAGCTATTTACTTGTGAAATGTTTATAAATCATGTACATAGCAGTTGCTTTTATCCTCACTGTCTTCAGAATAACAAGCCTGCTGGTGTCTTCTGGAACTGGATGATGTTGTGCACTCAAACTGGGTAATGTTGTTCCCTGTCTGGACTAATGGGAGCAGTACTCAAAACCATTTTATAATGCTAATTATAAAACCAGGAAGGATCCACATAAGCCACAATATACTAAAAAATAAGTCATTTGTGGAAGGTGAATTATTTTGCTGGGCAAGGCAAGCAGTACATTTCCTTCCTAACTGCCAGTCAGCAGAGAAAAAACCTCACCTTTGACTGCATGTTTGGATTATTGTGTTACATTACAATAAATCTGCTTGGTATTCCAAGGAATATTTAGAGCATGACATATTTCCCACCAGAGAATGAAGGGCTGGATAATCCCTTGGCTCCTAAACAGGTCTAGGCAAGCAGGAGGGAATAAAGACACCCAATATGTGCACATCCAATTCTCCCTGTGGGCAGGAAAGTCTGACCATGCAGACATGGCAGGAGCTGGGGCTGATTTACTCTGTAAGCACCACAGCTCCAGGAGGAATGTTCCCAACTTCCAGCACAGCCCATTCCAGCCCCAGGGAACCTGAGCTGGAGCTTGGCTGTTGGCCTTTGTGTGCTGCAGGTGTCGAGTTGCCCAACCCTGGGCTTCATTTTCCTTCCCTCCTTCCCACTCTGCCATTTTAACCAGGCCCAGTTTTTACATGAAGGAACTGAATCAGCTTAGATTGAAGGAAATGTTCTGTGTCTGCAGATAAATCAGCACCATGAAAATACTGAGCTGTCAGAAAATCCTAGCACAGATCTGGGCCCTCCATGACACTAGCAGTGTTAAGATTTGGGTTTTCTTTTCCATGTGGCACCAGTTATTCTGATTTCATTTAACAGACCACAGGAAGCTTGGTTCTTAACACAGCTGTCTTTAACCAGTATAATTTTATTTATAAGCAGGGAATGGTTTTAATTTAACAAATAAAATCCTCCACTTTGCAGGTGAAGGTACTCAGTGAATCCCAACAATTCAGAACAGGTAGAACCAAAGTGTTACAGTGAGATGCACTTACAGAAATTTCTTCTCCTTCAAGAAGTTCTTCAACAACAACAGTTTCCCCAGCTGTGCCAAAACTCTTATCCTACAGTAGAACAAAATCTCTTTAGTTCTGTTCCAGTTCTAAACTATAGAAAATGCAACAACAAATATGTATTTTTAATACAGCAAAAATGCAGCACAGGTTTGAGACTATGAATCCATTCTCCCCCCAGGGATGTTAGCAGTGGTAAAATCCCTACTCCTCTTTTCTGCTTATTCTCAAGTAAGTGCAGGGTTTCTTACTGAATATTTTCAAATGGCAAAGGGTATCTGTGATTACTGAGCAATTCCTCATGCTCTACATTCTGAAATTCACCCCAACAGCAACGACTGCCAAGTCTCCAATCTGCACTTTCACTTGATAAAGAAGTGCAATTTTACATAACACAGGGATGGGAGCAAGATTTTCGTATCCCAGTGCAATGTTTGAACCCTGGCTACATATTCTGGGTAATTAAGAAATTAAGAACAACCAGCCCACACTGCCAAGGTGATTTTGGGGGTCTCTAGAACTCTCTAACTTGCTGGTTTTTTGTACACATGAATCATCCAGTGACCATAGGCCCCCCAAATGTGACTGCAGCTCCCATGCTGTGACTCTCGAAGCACAAGGGTGTCAGAGAAGGTCTCCCATGGATCACCAGAGCTCCATGGAATTTTAGGATACTGTGCTGCTGACACCAGCTGCAGGTCTGACCTGGGAGCCTCAGCTCTGTGTTCCTCACTGGTCAGATAAAATTATTTCATTTGGCCTCACTTCAAATCTTGATGCTCCAAACATATTTGTGGAATAACCTTCCTCAATGTGAACTGCAACTGAAATAATCCCACAAGAATTTGACTACACATTTAAGTGCTCTGCTCAGTCCAAATGGTGCTTGTAAGGATCACCTCAATCACTGAGTTCGTGTTCCTGCCCTGTGGGACCTGCTGGACTTCAGAAGTCTCATACAGTGAAAAAAAAAACCAGGAACTGCATCTATAAATAAGTGAAATAAGGGTGGGTTTTCATGAAGAATGGTTTTATTTTAGCCTACAGGAACTGTGCCTCAAGCAATAAATACAACAGTTTCATGGCTGGCCAGATAAAAGGGTGAAAGATTTGATGTCTTACAGCCAAGTTCCTATGACATGAAAGAAGGAATATCTGTGATGCTCTGAGGTGGGGAACAGCTGGTTTGTGTGAGACATTCCTGCTCACCTGCATGATTTCAGTGACAGCTTTGCAGGCCTCTTCCTTGGTCGAAGCCACGATGACTCCTTTGCCAGCTGCCAGGCCACTGGCTTTGACAACCAAAGCAGGGAAGTTGGCACTGCCAAGGCACAGGACAGACACTCAACATAACCAGTCTGTGCAAAGACACTTTGAACGTTTCAAGAGTCAAAAGATCAAAGTACTTCTCAGTTTTCACAGCAACCTTATTGAATAACACACAAATCACACCGGGCTGCTCTCGTTATGCTCTGCCTGAGAAGGGTTTCTGCTTCTTTTCCCCACCAGGGAATTTCCTGACTGGTCATTACTGCTTTCCATTTGGGAATTTACTCTTGTATCATGTGGGGTCACCTGGCCTGTACTGTGATGAGCAGATCATCAGTTGCTGAGTAATTCTCCAGGATTTTTTGGTGGAGAAAAGGGACAAGAAGCCAGCACAGATGGCTCTGGGCTGCTCCCTGCCTTTCCCCAGCAGGCAGACTGACAAAAAAATAACAGCTTGTCCTACATTCTCCTGTGAACTGAACACTGAACTTTCATTTCATTTTAGAGCAGGAGGAACCATTTTTCTCAGACTTGCTGCAGTGTGAGAGAGTCATGGTAGGTGACCCTGTGAAACCTTGCCAGCTGTTCTATCCCAAAGGTGTTGATACATGAGCAATCATTTGATTGGTTTGGATATCCAGCACACACATCCAGTAAGAATATGTCTAAAATGACAAGAATTGTACCTGTTGATGAAACTGCATGCTGCTTTGGCATCAGTGAAGGCTTTCCATCTGGCAGTGGGGATCTCATGACGATCCAGAAAGGCTTTGGTAAAGCTCTTGCTGGACTCCAGCTGAGCTGCCTTTGCTGTGGGGCCAAAACACCTGATCCCAGCTGCTGTCAAGTCATCCACAATTCCTAAACACAAAACATGTCATAAATTTCCAGATGATTTATGGGAGCCAGGCCAGCCAAGTCCAGGGGTGCATTGAGCAAGAATGCCAGGAACAAGAAGTGATGTGGGTGTCTGCAGTGCCTGCTTTCCTCACTGGAACCAGGAGCAGGTAACCCTGCACCACTGGAGGCCCCCAGGATGTGCTGGCTTTGTGAAAGGATGACAATCCCCCCTTGGATTATGACACCTTTGAGCAAAAAGATCAACCTGAGTCTTCTGTGAGATGACAAATGGGTTAAACAGAAAAACTATCAGCATGTTTATAATTAGGGTTTTTTTACCAAGACTCAAATTATAATTATTTCAAAACATGAAAACTCCATAAGAAAACCAAAATTGGCTTTCTTGCTCACATACTACCCTTCAGAAATTCCTTTTCACCTCAGCACAACTCTGAATTTCAGGGAAACTGCCCCAGAGGATCTGCTTCCATTCACACTGGAGACACTGTTGAGTATGCACAGATGAGGACTAAAATTTACTTTTCTTCCTAAATGCTCAAGGCTGTGATTTCCAGCTTGTTTCTCTTACCAGCAGCAAGAGGAACCTCGGGACCAACCACCACCAGCCTGATGTCCTGATCTCTGCAGAACTGGGCAACAGCAGCATGGTCACTGACTGGAACAGCTGTTGGAGACACAAAACAGGGGAAGATTCCCATCCATGGGTGCTCCTCAGCACGGAGTTATCACAGAGCACCCACCAGCCTCACCTTCTGGGCTGCCAGGTCACTGGGAACCTGGAAGGGTGAGGCCCACACTGACAGACTCACCCAAAACAGACCCCCAAACCCCAGGCAAAGGCTCTGGTTGGACATCCACCAGAGAGCCATAAATCAGGGAATATCCTGAGTGGGAAGGGCCCCACAGGATCACCCAGTCCCACCCCAGTCCCACCCCAGCCCCCCCAACACCCCCAGCTTGGGCATCCCTGGCAGCGCTGTCCCATCGCTCCTGGAGCTCTGGCAGCCTCGGGGCCGTGCCCATTCCCTGGGGAGCCTGGGCAGTGCCAGCACCCTCTGGGGGAAGAACCTTTCCCTAAAATCCAACCTAACCCTGCCCTGGCCCAGCTCCAGCCATCCCTGGGTGCTGTCCCTGTCCCAGAGCAGAGATCAGAGCTGGCCCTGTGCTGCCCCTCAGGAAGCTCTGCCCTCAAGCTCCTCTGCTCCAAGGACAAGCCAAGGGACCTCAGCTGCTCCTCGTGGGGCCCCTCCAGACCCTTCCCCACCTTCAGAGCCCTGTCAAGCCACCTTGCTCTTGAAGGTGAGAAAAAAAGCTCTGGGATGCCCTGGGCTGCCAGCCAGCAAACTGGTCTGACCCCCAGGAACACCCTGTTTGCCAGCACAAGCCACATTGCAAAGAATCCAAGAAAAAAAAACTCAAAAGGGTAAAAAAAAAAATTCTTTCCTGTACGTCTCCTCCCTGAGGAGGGTCATTAAGGAGCTTTACAGGTGTAAGACCAGGTTGGACACTGGGGCTTGGAGCAGCCTGGGACAGTGGAAGGTGTCCCTGCCATGGGCACTGGATGGGCTTTAAGGTCCCTTCCAATCCACACCATTCCAGAATTCTGTGATTTTATGATCTTGGTGCCAGGAGGGTGTCGGGGATGAAACAAATGGTTGGTGGTTTAATTTTTCATTTATTTTCTTTTTTTCTTTCTTTCTGTAGTGCCAGCTAAAAATTGCACTAAACTGAGCCCTCTGAAACCAAGGGGAATCAGATTTTTTTTTTATTATTATATGGTGAACTTAATTAAGAAGGACACTGTGCTGTCACTATGGCTATGTGGGCTCAGGTTGTTACAACCATTATCTTTCCAAAAACAAACATTCAGTGTGATGACACTTGGAATGCCCCAAACTGTGCAAACAAAAGAAACGTCCTGCACCAAAGACAATAATGTCAATCTCATGATCCAAAAGTTACGCAAAGCTCTGCAATTCCACTGCTTTTATCATGAATAAATAAAGCCAAGGTCTGCAGAGGATGGGAACACTGATGCAGACAGCCAAAAAAGAGATGAGCACAGCAAGGATTGGCTGTTTATGCAGGGAGGAGACTGAGCACACCAGGGCACGGTGCTGGCAAAGGGAGAACAGAATCCCAGGATCATCGGGGCTGGAAGAGCCCTTCAGGATCCCCCAGTGCCACCCCAACACCACCAGCATCACCCCAAACCCTGTCCCCAAGGGCCACCTCCAGACGTGCCTGGGACACTCCCAGAGACAGTGACTCCACTGGGCAACTCATCTCAAAGCCTGGCCACTCTGCAGGGAAAAAATGTTTCCAATCTCCAATCTGTGCCTCCCCTGGTGCAATTTAGGGCCATGTTCTCCCATCCTTTCCCTTGGGACATGGCAGAAGACATACAATACACTGGGAGCTGATTGTGTCCCCAATCAATTTTTGGGAAGTGACGAGAGAGGAAGGAGAGAACAGGATTCTGTGTCTGTGCCCATTGTGTGCTCCCCATCCTGGATGAATAAATTCACAGAATCATGGAATCTCAGACTAATTTGGGCTGGAAGGGACTCTAAAGGGACCATCCAGTGCCACCCCTGCCATGGCAGGGACACCTCCCACTGTGCCAGGCTGCTCCCAGCCCCAATGTCCAACCTGGCCTTGGGCACTGCCAGGGATCCAGGGGCAGCCACAGCTGCTCTGGGCACCCTGTGCCAGGGCCTGCCCACCCTGCCAGGGAACAATTCCTGCCCAAGATCCCAGCCAGCCCTGCCCTGGGGCACTGGGAAGCCATTCCCTGTGTCCCGTCCCTCCAGGCCTTGTCCCAAGTTCCTCTCCAAGCAGAGAAGGGAAAGGAAAGAGCCTGGAGTTCACCCCAGATTTCTTGTTGCAGGTCTGATCTACTCCTGATATGAGCAGTGAGTGTGGCACAAGATTTACACAGTGGGGAAATGTCCTGTCTACAAACAAGAAGGAATAAATCATGTTGTTTATCCATGATTTTACTTCCCTCCCAAACATCATTTTCCTCAGGTTGTTGACTGAAAGGGACCTTTCTGTAACTGTGTTTGCTTAAAACAACACCTGAACTTTCCTTGGAACAGACAGGAGGACCTTGGACCAAGGCTTTCAAAGGTGGAGCTTAAATTTAAGAGCACAACTTGCACTGAGAGGTAAAATGTGACAGAAGGAGGTGTCAGGATAGTGAAGTCCATTCTCAGGCACACCTATGTCTGTCTGCATTCAGCAAGCCATTGTCTGTGCTTCTCCACCAAAACTGCCCTCATAACCCAGTCTAAATTGAACATAAACCTCTATTTAGGCACTCAACCTAAATCCCTCTTTATTGATGAAAATAATTACCAGCTCAGATCGACCACAGAATTTTTTTTCTTACTTGAATGCAGGCAAAGTTTGAAAGATTTAAGGTTATTTATCATTTTCAGCTCACTTTTTCACGTTTCAGTAATCACCCAAGACCCAGAGTTGCAATGCTAATTAAAGGCAATTCCCTGACCCATGAAGGCAGAACAAACTTTCAGAGCCAAACCTTGATTATACCAAAAAAGCCCCACAAACCAGGGAAGGAGTTTCCCAGCCATTCCCAGATTTCCCAGGTATTGCTGCCCACATAACACAACAGGGCTCATGTGGCTCTGTAAAACTGTTTCCCATTTTCCACCCTGAGTTAAATCAAGGCCCCAGTGACAGCATTGGAATTCCTGAACAGGTGAGACAAATTCTTTCCTTAAAAACCCACATAAGTCAAACTCTTCATAAATTTTAGATTCTTCCTGGGCTAGTGAAGATCTCTCTCCCAGAGCACAGGTGAGCCTATGTGCAGAACAAAACAATTTATTCCACATGGGAGATTTCATGGACCTGGCTTGAGCTCATCCACTGGTGGTTCAAATTTTTTTATGGAATGAAAGAGAAAAAAGAGGGGGAGGTTTAAAAACACAGCTTGAAAAAAACCCAAAAAAGCTGGAATTCCCATTCCACAGGCCCTGCAGCCTGGCACTGACCCCATTCAGCATAAGGGTAAAGGGGTTTTATTTGCTTTCTGGTCCTGTCAAGCTCTTCTTTCCAGGCCTCTCCTCAGAGGCCCAACAGAGCAAAACACTACTCATGATGCTGTGACTGGTCAGAGAAATTAAGTTTTTTCAAAAGCCTGTAATGAAGCATTCCAGTGGAATTCTATCCAATAATTCCCTGCTGTACCAGCACCAGACAGGACTCACGTTTCCACACAAGACAGCAGCACACAGAGCTGCTCCCACACCAGACCAGGGCAGGAAATGGATGGGTATGATCCACACTCACATGCATCCTGTGTTAACTTGAATTCTCTATCTTATCACGTGTTCTAAAGGGAAAACTGAAGTCTTAGGTGGGGTAAAGCCCCTCAGGCAGGCTCTGGTATGGAAAGGACACAGGAATCTCTGTGGTCTGGACTGATTCCCTGGGTGCCAGCACCTCAGACCAGGTTTGAAATGCAGCACCAAATTTTGGATACTCAATTTGCAACATCTGAAACTTGATTTCTCAAAACTAAAAATGATGAAAAGTATCAATTACGGGCAGTCAGAGCTTAGTATGTCAAACTAAGAGCTCAAACCAGGCAGTCAGTACACAGAAAGAAATACTGGAAAATAACCTTGATTTCTTAAGGTCACTAAGACAAAGGAATGGATTTATGTTCACAGTGACAGAGTGTTCTTGTCACAGGTTGTGGGGATCACGGGGTTTCAATGCAATTCTGAGAACAAAGGAGGGAACTTAGGTGGGAACCACGGCAACTGTCCTGAGCTGAATTCCCAGAGGAACAGCTCTGGCTGAATCCCACAAACCCAAACATAAAGAATGAGATATCACAGCTGAGATCTTATAAAATTAATTACACAACTTACACAAGGCTTTGCTCAGACTTTTTTTTTTCCTTCTTAACTGCATCTAAAATCTATTTTACATGCCCAAAACCTTACAAAATGGTAATCCATCATCATCTTACCATCATCACCATCATCACCATTTCACTATAATCATCATCCTTTCACACTACCAGCTGTGATTTCAGCTCAAGACTTTCCTGGTTGAGTTATCAAATTTAAAAATAGTATTTTTTTGTTTTTACCTGAATTGGAGATTTTTCCATTGTCAGCTGTGCCTGCATTTCCTGGGGCCACAAACACGTGTTTCACGTGTGGGGACTGGGCCAACTTCCAGGCCAGGGCGTGTTCTCTGCCCCCGCTGCCGATGACCAGCACCCGCTCAGCCATGGGTCTGCAGGAAACCAGGACACAGGAAAACAGCTGGAATTAGCTGGGGCAGGTGGGGAAAGCAAACTTCAGGCCCCACAGAGTGCTGGAGAACTTAATCAGGTGTGATACACACTAAACTTCCATGGCTGAACTGCCCCAGAGCACACTAGGAACCAGTCAGGAAAACCATCCTGGGGTTGATTTTGTCACATTGGAAACTGCTCCCACTAATACAGGAATCTGGGATAGAGATAAAACTGTGATGAGTGACCAGGCTGGGATTTGCAGCCTAGAGAATCACAGACTCCCAGAAGGGTTTGGGTTGGAAGGGACCTTAAAGCCCATCCAGTGCCACTCCTGCCATGGGCAGGGACACCTCCCACTGTCCCAGGCTGCTCCCAGCCCCATCCAACCTGGCCTTGGACAGGGATGGGGAATCCACAGCTTCTCTGAGCAACAATTCCTTGAAGAATCCAAGTCTGCAAAGGTCAAAACCCTTCTGAGACGCACCCACTGCATGAACACAGTGTTTGGAGCTGGATGGGGCCACTCAAGAGTTTTTAGAGGCAATGCCTGAGAAGTTCTGAACACCTCATGGAAATGAAAGGCTCCAGCAATGAGACAAGAAAATAACTTCCAGCTCTGGCTCTCCTGGGAGAGAACAACCACGAGGCCAGCAACAGGTGGCATTAATAAAGGAGCTCACTCAGACAAGGTGGTGTGGGGTTCCCACTCCACTCTCCCGCTCCAGTGAGGTTTGGGAAAACACAGGGACATTGTGCTGGCCAGTGGTCCATGGGTGACCACGTCAGCACCCTGCTGTGCACACACGGCTTACGCACATGGGGCACCCGGCAAAAGTACAACGTGTCCTCTGAAGGCTCTGGAAGCCTCTGCTCTCTGAGATTTACTTCTGTGTGTGCTCTCCACATATTTACTGATGGAAGAGCTCACCTGCACTGACAAACCCACTGCAATGCAGAAAATAGTAAAGAAAGAAAGGAAGGACATAGTTTATAAACTAATTATGTATGTCCTTATTTGGACATAAAATAATGGCCAGTTCGTGTTGGGAGGAATCTTAAAGCTCATCCCATTCCAACCCCCTGCCAACCACCTTCCACTGTCCCACAGTGCTCCAAGCCCAAATCCAGGGATCCAGGGGCAGCCACAGCTGCTCTGGGCACCCTGTGCCAGGGCCTGCCCACCCTCCCAGGGAACAATTCCTGCCCAAGATCCCAGCCAGCCCTGCCCTCTGGCACTGGGAAGCCATTCCCTGGCTCCTGGCCCTCCATGCCTTGTCCCCAGTCCCTCTCCAGCTCTCCTGGAGCCCCTTTAGGCCCTGCCAGGGGCTCTGAGCTCTCCCTGGAGCCTTCTCTCCTCCAGCTCTCCCAGCCTGGCTGCAGAGCAGAGGCTGTAGAGATCACCTCCCATTCTCCCATAGCCCTGAGGAGGAACAGAGCCCAGATCAGAGTTTAGGACAAAAGGAACCATGAGTGTCCCTGATGTAATCCCAGCACACACAACACACAAGCAGGGTCACCCTCTTCACACAGCTGGTCACTGACCCACACTTGTCCCGTGCCCCAAGGTGAGCTCAGAGACCCCTCCTCCTTTGCAGGAGGACAAGAGAGGACAACAACACAAAATGTGTCTTAGAAAAGGGGAAAAAAACCCCCACAAAACCCAAGAGATTTATAAAGGAAAAGCAAAAATGATCCAAGCAGATTTTCAGATAGGGCAGGGATGTGCCTTTCCTTCACATCAGCTGCTACAGCTTTACTTGACTAAAGATGCCCTGATGAGGAAAAATATCTGGACTAAGCAAAATATCCAGGTAAAAATAAGTCAAAATAAACATGGATAGAAGGATAAAATATAGAAAATTAACAGTGTGTTGTTCACTATCAACTGAACACACCAGAGCTAACATTTAATGGTAGTTTCATGCTGGGGAACACCAACAGGTTTCTAATCCAGTGTTGGGCCAAATACAGATATTGCAAAGTTGCAGACATGTTTTCATTTTAAAACTTCATGATTACTTGTAATAAAAAACCTCAGGCTAAAAATGATCAGTTTTGGTACAGGTATTTGGGAAATCCCATTATAATCAACTCTTTTATATTACAATTCAAGAAAGAAGAAAAGATAAAAGAATGAGGGATACAACAAAGGGATGAATTAGATAAAGACAGTAATATAATAGCAATATAGAAGAACATTTATCACATAGCAGGCAGCTGCCTCCTTGAAGTTAAGCAAGCATTGTCAGTGGTGTCCAGAGCCAGTGGCCACCAAACAGTATTTTTAAGGCAAGTTTTATCAATAGTAAGTTGAACTATACACAGCATAATTTTCTGAAAAAAAATATTTAAAACTTTTAAGACATTAAAATTTTTTAATTTAATAATTTAAAATCTTTAAACCAGAATGATTTAAACCCAAGAGAGCCCATACTCACTCTGTGCTATGTGTACCAGGCTGAGGAGAGCAGGACTCAGGAGCTCAGAGGCACAAAGAGAGCAGAGATTGGCAGCCCCTGGTTAAAATGTCCCTGCCCCAACATTCCCGCCCCACTGATGACCCTGCAGCCAGCCAATGGTCAGGGAACTCCAGCCATTCCAGCTGGGAAGAGGCAACAGAAGCTTCCCTACAAATGCTCTAGGAGTGAGAGGCACAGTATTTGCAGGAGCAGCTCATCCTGTTGGTTCTAAACCTGCAAAATAAATTCTGTCCCATCACAGGTATTTTTTTCAGTTAAAAACTGTTCATTAATCAGCTTGTGAACATTCTCTTTTTATCTAAAAATCAGGATCTGCAGTTTTGCAATAAATAAAAATTAGTCTATATACTCAACAGTATGAAAAATAAGGGGTATGATGCAAATTATCATGGAATGGTTTGGGCTGGAAGGGACCTTAAAGCCCACCCAGTGCCACCCCTGCCATGGCAGGGACACCTCCCACTGTGCCAGGCTGCTCCCAGCCCCAATGTCCAGCCTGGCCTTGGGCACTGCCAGGGATCCAGGGGCAGCCACAGCTGCTCTGGGCACCCTGTGCCAGGGCCTGCCCACCCTGCCAGGGAACAATTCCTGCCCATCCAGCCCTGCCCTCCTTCAGCTTAAGGCCCTTAAGAAATTCACACTCCACTAAGCCCACACTGCTGATCAGCACAGCCTGGAGACCCAGTGACACTGTGGCCATCTCAAGTGACTCACCACCATGGCAAATCACTCAAAAAATCACCTCCTTTTCTTCCCTGAGGTGACATATTCTGGTGCTACTGTCAGCTGAAAGAATTCATCACATACAGGACAAAGCTTTATATGGGACCAGTAAATAGAACAAGCCATGTCTGATATTTTCAAATAATATTTAATCATTTTATATCAGAATGTGAGTGAAAATTAAGTTTCACACATTTGTTTGGAAGCTCTGTGTTATTTGTGCATCCCACTATGGTATCCTAGCAACTTTTATTTAGGAATGTGGCCTGAGAAGAATTTGTGGTGGCAATGCCAGTTTAGGAGGCTCAGATGTAGCCATGGCAGCTTCTGTTTTACACCGACACTCAAACATGTCACAGAGGCCCCTCTGCTGCCCATCAGGACCTCACTTTAAAAATGACAGTTCCAAGAGGAAACATTCCTTTTTGGTTTTGTCACTAATCCAGCAGTCAAAACTTTGTTCTCCAAAGACCTAAAGTCATTCCCAAGGTAGATATTTGCTCTGTGAGGATTATCACACCCTCCAGATTTTTGGAAGCAACACATGAAATCCTTACAGATTCTAACCCACGGGATATCATTACCTTCTGCAGCCATCGTCTGCTTTGGTAAAGGAGGAGGAGATGTTTGTTTAAAAGATGTTTTAAAATGAAGGTAAGTGACATTTCAGGAGAGGGTCTGTTGTTAGGTCCTTATAAGAAGTGAGAACAGGAAAGAAGAAATGAGTTAATCACTCCATGTATCCAGGAGGAGAGGAGACAAGGACAGAGTGAAGACAAGGAGATTCCCAGAGCTTATCCCTGAGGATGCCAGGACAAAGTGAGCAGGGACGAGCAGCAGCCCAGAGACCTTTATCCTCACTGCAGGAAGGCAGCTGGGGCTCACCAACAAACCAGGGAACTCCTCCTCTCGACCAGGGCCTGTGGAGCACAGAAAATCAAGTGAGGGAGGCAAACCCCACAGTGCTGAGAGCCTTCCCCATCCCGACTCCTGCACAGGGCACGGAGAGGCTCCAAATCCAGGGAGCAGTGACATGATGAGGCTACTCAGGTGCTGTCCCTCCCCCGTGAACAGGGCAGGGACAGGAGCCACTGACCTTCCCAAACTTACCCTGTGCACAGACCTGGGGGTTACACTCAACTCCTTGGCTGCATTTATGAACAGAACTCTGTAAGAAAACATAAACTCCTTAAGCAATTTATTCTTAAGTGTGATGCAAGATACCTAAATATTTAATCTCAGCTGGCTGGAGTATTTCAACAAGGCAGTGCCTTATCACTTCACCTCAAACTACAGCAGGGAAGGTGCAACTAAAATCAGATCTCAGCACTCCAGCACAAACAGCAAAGGCTCTAACTGAAGCTCACTGCTTTATATGGTGTATTTTATTAAATTCAGCTCCAGTGCTGTTGGTTTCCTCTGTGCTCCTCTTTATCTTTGCTTCCCAACACTGGGATTCAGGAAACCTGCAGCAGGCACTCTTTGGATCAAAGACATGGTCCTTATCCAGTGTGTCTTAATTCAGGGCCAGGTTGGAGCAACCTGATGTAGTGGAGGGTATCCCTCAACAGAGCAAGGGGTGGAACTGGATGAGCTCTGAGGTCTCTTCCAACCCAAACCATCCTGAGATGCAATGAACTCTTATCCTTCTTACAGCTGAGTCTGAAAAATGGCCCAGCAGTGACAGCACTTTCCCAAACAGTGCAGACCCAGGTTCAAATCCACAACCCCCAGCCCCTGGAGAGGAGCTCTCACCACTTGGCTCTGGACTAAAGGACAAGCTTCATTCTTCCTCTTGAAGTCAGGCAGGAGAAATAAAAAAAGAATTCTCACAGGAGTCAGGAAAACCCCCAAATTGGGAAGGCTGTGCAGTTCCCACCTCACTGAGGGCTGTGTGGTTCTGACCCCAGCACTCTGAGCTGTTTATAAGTTTTAGGGTTTTTTTCATAGACCTGTTATGGGATAAAATAATCAAAAGAAGGGAATGGAGAAGAAGCCAAAACTTGGAACATCCTTCTCCCAACTTCAAACTTAAGACTTTCTTCTCTCAACTTCAATTCTCTCCTAGGATCCACCCTGCCATCCTTTACTCAGCTCCCAAACTTGCTCCCAGCCAGGCTATGCAGTCCCAGACCCCCATGGGCTGAACCCAGCTCTTCTGCTCTCTGAATTAATCCATGGGTTGAGTCTCTCCTAAGGAGTTCCCTGCACATTCCAAGTGCTCCCAGAGCTTGGCACTCAGGAGGGGAGCTCCGAGCCAGCCTTCCCAGGGAATTTCTGCCAGCTGCTGGCCCCCGTTCAGGCTGGGGATGTGCGAGCTGCAGGTTCAGCGACTGCGGGTGCACACAGGGCTGAGCTGCCCTTCCTGGGGCTGCTCTCCATTGGTCCCACCAACCTCTCCACCTCCAGGCTCTCCTTCCCTCTCCCTCCCGTGTGTGCCAAGGGTGTGCAGCCACTTGGATCAGGAAAACAGTGCTGGAAAGCTGACACCACAATGGTAACCAATGCAGCGAGGTAAATCTATCTGTATCTATATGTGTATATAAAGGAAATACTCCCAGCTTAGTGAGCTGAGCTGGGTCCTGAGGGATGAAGGATCACCACAGGGAGCACAGGGAAGCAGCAGCACAAGGCAGCCAGGGAGGGTGAAGAGAGCAAACCCAGCTGTGCCCTCACATCATCCCAACTGATGGAGTGACCAGGACACACTCAGTGGCTGCAAGTTTGCACTGCCATTGCCACCTCCTGCCCCAGCCTGTTCCTGGGGTCCCTGTCCCAGGGAGAGACATGGAATCAGGGGCTGGGGAGAGGAAGGCATCTACCTCTCTCTGCATTTTTTTTCTCTGTGGCTCAGTTTCCAGAGGGAATTAACGGTGTCAAGTGTGCAGGCAGCTCTGAGGCACAACAAAAAACAGCCATGGCAACCAAACCTGCAAAATGGCCAGAATCCCACAAGAGAACTGCAAGGTCAGGTTGGGGCAGAATTAGGCTCCTCCTGAAGGAAAAAATCACAGCCTTAGAAAACTTTTCATTTCCTCAGACTTCAATACATGAAGAGCTGCTGAAGTAGCTCAGAGGCCTCCAGAATCTGCTGGCAATTATGATTTTTAGTTAGATCTTTGGGTTAAATAAGCTTTTTTTGCTCATGTGTTTTACTTAGGATGAATTCCTGGCTCTCACCTGGCCATACAGAATCATGGACAGTTTGGGTTGGAAGGAAGCTTAAAAATCATCTCATTCCACCTCCTGCCATTCAGTATGGTGTAGAAAACAAAATAAAAGAAGATAAGTCATTATTATATGTGTCTTTCATGGCCCAAGCTGAGGCTCCACAAGACAGGCCCCTTGATCCTCCAAACAGCTGGATTTGGCATTTTTCTAGGCAAAACATTCCCTCAAGTTTCGCTGCTAAAAATAAATAGAATCATAAACTTTTACAACCACTCCCAAAGTACTAAATTTGACACTTCAAGCAATGTAGGATGCTGGAAGTGCTCAGTGTTTTGTACCACAATGAGAGGGAGAAATATCTTTGAAGCACCCTTTCTGTGTTACCATTCCACCTACATACACAAAATAGTGGAATAATTATTCACTCTGCTCATTAATTCCAGTATCTACTGGATAGATAAAAAAATTCTAAAAGAAGTTGGTAAGCCCCCAACTTTGCAAACAGTAGGGAAAGAACCCAAGTAAGTCAAAGTCCAAAGCCAGAAAGGTTCGAGGTTTAATATTTACTTCAAGCAAATATTTCACCACTTTGGCCGTGAGGGCCAAGCTGTGAGGGGATTGCTATGAGGGCAATGCTGTGAGGGCCAAGCCGTGACGGGGATGCCATGAGAGGATGTGCCATGAAGGGGATGCCTTGAGGGCCATGCCCTGAGGGTGTTGCTATGCTGTGAGGGCCAAGCCATGAGGGGACCGCCATGAGTGGGACACCATGAGGGGACCGCCATGAGGGACAAGCCATGACAGGGATACCATGAGGGGGTGCCGTGAGGGTCAAGCCGTGAGGGAATTTGCCATGAAGGGGATGCCGTGAATGCCCAGCCATAAGGGAATGTGCCCTGAAGAGCGGAGCTGCCGTGAGGGGAGCCCCGCCATGTCGCGGCGCGGACACGGGCGCACATGGTCCCGGGCCGCCCCCCGCGCCCCCGGCCCGGCGCGGGCAGCGCGGCAGACACCGGCAGCCACGGAGCCCGAGCGAGCCGCGGTCCCTGCGCGGCTCCAGCGCAGCTGGGTGACTTACTGTGCTCCAGGGGGACGCGGGAGCGGGAAGGATCCTCCGCCGGGCCCGGAACTACAGTACCCAGCGAGCACCGCGCCCCCGGCGCGGGAGGAGGGACGAGCGTGTGTCAGCAATGTCGCGACTTGGGCAGCCGTAGTTCCCTTTGGCACACAAATTCCTCAAGTCTAGGACTATGGGGCGGGGGGGAAAAGGGGGATAGGCGGCCCAAAGACCTGCGGGATGTCCGAGTTGTTTCTGTTTTATCCATCGGTTACCTCAAGGGCTGAGGGTGGTGGTCTGGGAAAGGAGTAAGAGACGTGTCTTTACAAGCCGTGGGGCTGCTGATAGGTAAAGCTAGATACTGAGAGAGGAAAGAGCGATGGGAGCAACCATAAATTCCACAGGAAAAGAAAAAGGGGGCGTATACATTAGAAGGGGGTCTCTATGAGGTGATTCTGGGAGTCTGTACCTCTCAAGTACCTCAGGCAAAGGGGAAAGAGAAGGAAACGTGGCCGGGAAATTGGGATAAAAAGGAGGCTGTGTCCTTTAACAATTTGAGAGACCCCAGGGGAAATGCCCCATGACCTTTCCCTTTATTCGAATAAAGTAACAGCACTCCTCTGTCTCCTGTTTGGACATAAACCTCTGGTGTTTGTGGATTAATTTTCCTGACATCTGTGAGGGCTGTGCAAAGGTGGATTTTGTCTCTATAGCCTTTGAAATACCACATAGGAGCAACTCCTTAGTTTGTCTCACATTTGAACTTTCTGCTTTATGAGACCAAAGAGTATTGGGCAACATTTAGGCTTAATTTAGCATTATGATTGTGCTACAATACTGTTATTAAAACCAGATTTGATCCACAGTTTTCCTCCCTTCAAGAGCTATAATGCAAAAACATCACTGTTCTTTGTAAAATACCTTAGGAAATAATGTTTAATATTTTTTGCATATTTAAGCACATCCCAGACTCTTGCTTTGAAAGGGAACAGCCACATGAATAAATGCTCTAAGTAGTATCGATGATTGTAGCAGAACTATTACTAAAGTCCCCTAATGCTACTAATTGAACATTATCAGCAATAATCACTGGTCTTGACAAGATGGAAGTAAAATATTTAATTAATCTGAAAACCACCTGACACTGAAACTGAATAAAAGAGTTTAAATAAAGGGAGTTTATTGAGCAAGCAGAAATGGAGAGAGGAAGAACAGTTATTTTCCTGTGGGGCTGTAGATCCTCATGTGTATGAGGAGGGACTTTTTGTAATTATCACATTATGTTTGTTTATAAGAAACCAGAGGAAAACATGCAGCATACACTAAAGTCCTTCTCTGGCTTTTTGGGGGCACCTTTCTTCATGTTTTTCTTTGTAGAGACTGACATGCCTGGTTGAGATAAGACCATTTGCATCAGCAGAATCTAAATATGTCTGAAATTGTTCAAGTGAAACACTTTCAGTCTTTACTTTGATACCAAAAATTAGTGTTCTACCAGTAAATCTAACATACATTAGTGTGAGCATGGCATGAACAGGTAAAAGGACTTCTTAATTGTAACTACTTTCAATTTTAAATGTAATAAATCAAGTAAGATATAAAAGTAAGGAAATTGATCCAAGTCTCTCATCAATTTTTTTTCTCCAAAGTCAGTATTAGGCAGATCAGCAGGACATAGTGAAGAATTATGCTGCTTTTAAGGAGTCTTACTAGTGATTATTAAACAATATTGATGTTGAAAATTTTTAGACCCCCGCAGTAATTAAACAGGTATACTTGGGTTTTCATAGAATCCCAGGATGGCTTGGGTTGGAAGGGACCTTAAAGAACATTTAGTGATTAAAATGAGCAGGGATGCCACTCACCAGATCAGGTTTGGAGGTATTTTAAATTTATTTCAGGTCAACAAACTCCCCTAAGTTACTACTACAGAAACTGTGTGTGGGAAGAGTCTCCCAGCCGTAGGATTATTCGGTTTTACAGACTGTTTGAACACCCATATAATTAAAATCTGATTTCGGGCAGCACTGACGGGGTCCCCAGGGTGCCTGTACTCTGGACAAACTCATTTCAGTGCGTTCCATCGCCGCCAGAAAAGCTCCGGCTTTCCAGGCGGCCAAAAGGCGCACTTTATTTATCCACCTCCCTTTGGTTTTGCCCCTTTGTTCCTTTAATTTTCGCGGCCCCGCCGCCAGCCCCCGGAGCACATGTGCGTGTCACCGCCGGGCCGTGGGGGAGGGAGGGAGCGCGGGCGGGCGCCTCTCGCATGGAGCCGGGGCTGAGGGCCCCGTGGTGATGCAGCAGCAGCAGCAGCAGCACCGCCCGTGTGCGGGCAGGGCCCCCTGAGAGTCGCCGCCCGCCCGGAGCACACGCAGGGCTCGGCCCCGCTCCATGGGCACCGATGGCATCTCTCCCTATCGCAGCCGCCGGCGCGGCGCCTCAGCCCGCCATGGCCTCGGCCGGGTAAGCAGCGGGCGCCGCGGGGACTCCGGCGGCGCCGGGGCAGGGTGGGCGGGAGCGCGGGGAGAGGACCGGCGGTCAGGGCCGCCGCGGTGCCTTCTCTTGCCCTCCGCGGGGCCGCAGGGGCTCGGAGGCGGCGTACGGGGAGCGAGAGGGGCCGCGAGCGGCGGCGGCGGGGCGGTGTGGTGTGTGGGGAAGGGGTCTGTGCGAGGCGGAGGTGTGGGCGCGGAGCGCCGGGGACTGGTTTAATGATTTCAGCGGGGAACGGGGACACGCTCGGGGCGGCTTTGCCGGCGGCCGCGGCGGCAAGCGCGGATCGCGGGGGGGCGGTGGGAGCGCCACAACATGGCGGCGGCGGCTGAGGGGACACGAGACCTTCCTCCCCCCCCGCCGGAACCCGCCGGTGCTCTATGGCCCCTGCGCCGCGCTAGAGCGGCCGTTCGCAGCCACACGCCGCCTCGGCCAATGGCGAGAGGGCTTACAGCAAACGCAGCCAATCGGGAGAGAGCTTACAGCGGGGACGTCAGCGCGCGCCCGGGGCCGCGGTGCACTGTGGGATGTTGGAGGCCTCGCGTCGGGCCAGGAAGGAGGGGGGGTGTCATGGCGACGAATATCGAGCAGATCCTTCGATCCTTTGTGGTCAGCAAATTCCGGGAGATCCAGGAGGAGCAGCAACAGCAGCACGGCGGGTAACGGGGCGGTGGG
>JACBWW010000222.1:0-17672 GCA_020086605.1 Lanius collurio | reverse complement strand
TGTGCACTCAAACCATACTCTGCCTGGAATCTCAGTTTGGCAATTAGGTACTGCAGTGCTTCATGTGGAGCACTGGGGTGGGGACACCAAGTAGGAATAAGGTTTATGTTTTTAATTTGGGGCCTGATTCGTGGTGTTTACATGCAGGGGCCTAGCAGGGTCCATAAAGGAGTGATGTGGTGTTAGATATAAAGCATTTAGGAACAATCTCACCTTTCCCTTTTGAAAAGTGGTTTCTGTTTCAGTTTGTCACCATCAGTGTAATCAGTTCACAAATGTGACTCATCTTTTCTGAAGGTTGCTTCTATTTTTATTCCCTTTTTCCTTCCAAACACACTGTGCTGCTGAAGAAATGTCAGAGCAACTGGTCAAATATTTTTTGTATTTCCAAGCAAATTCTGTTGAGGTCTATTTACTCTCCCTTTCCCAGACTCACCACTTGGTTCTGGATTTATCAGCTTAATTCTGGAGCCTGAACTTGCTCCCCAGGGTTGTGCTCAGGGGTGGCCCTGGGGAGCTGCTGGGTCACTCACCTGTGCTGATCCCTGGGGTGCAGAAAGTTCTGGAAAGTGCAAGCCTCCCTTCCATTCTTCCAGGCACAGCAGAGCAGAACTCCTGTCAGGGTGGAAGTAAAGCTGAGCCTTGTGGCTGCCCCTTGCAGGACTGCTGAGCTTCCAGCCAGGCCCCTCAGCCAGACCTGGTGTTCCTGCTGGGAGCAGGGAGCTTTCCTTGGGAGCCAGGGTCACCTGGCAAAGCAGAACAGCTCTGTGCTCATTAGATACTGGATACTGGGAAGGAATTCCTCCCTGTGAGGGTGGGCAGGCCCTGGCACAGGGTGCCCAAAGCAGCCTGGCAGTGCCCAAGGCCAGGTTGAACACTGGGGCTCGGAGCAGCCTGGCACAGTTGACGGTGTCCCTGCCCATGGCAGGGGTGGAATGGGATGATCCTTGAAATCCCTCCCAGCCCAAACCATTCTGGGATTCCATGATTCTATAATAGGTGAGTTCTGGTTCCTCCCAGCCCTTTGTCTGCTGTTTTTTCCAGCCATTCCTTTTTCCTGCTGTTGTGCAAAAGCTGAGAGTGGCACCTGCAGGTGCTTGGAACACAGGGCTTGTGAGGCCTCTGCTGGGATTCTTCAGCAAGGGGTTCCTCCTCCTGTCTGTGGCAGGGGATGTGGCTGCTGCTGAGAGGGCCAGAGCACCTTCAGTTCAGCACCCAGCCCAAATTCCCTTCCTCAGGATCCCTACAAGGTGCCACAGGGATCAGATCTTGATCAGAGCTCCAGGAGCGAGGGCACAGCACTGCCAAGGATGCACAGGCTGGGATTGTTGGGGTGTCTGTGCAGGGCCTGGAGCTGGGCTTGGATGGTCCTCGTGGGTCACTTCCCACTCAGAGATGCTGTGATTTCATGGGAAATTCTGCTGCCTGGCACAAGTTTTTCCAAAGAGATGCTTGTTCCTGGAACTTGAACTTCCTTGGAGTTCAAAGCAACCTTTGGTGCAGCCCTGTGCTGTACCTGACCTGCCACTCCCTCCCTGCCTTCAAGGCTTTGTTGTCTTTGCTTCTGAAATTGTTGCTCCAAAGAGTCAGCCTGAAGAATCAGGAAGAAACTTCGTTAAAACTGCTCTAAACCCTCTTCAGAGGAATCAGGTTTTACCTTCTCTTTGAAGCAAGTGCTGACACAAGAATGTGGCCCTGTAGTGCCTCCATGTGCTGGTGGAATGGAAGTGAGATTTCATTGAATTCAGAGCTCAAAATAAAAGGAAAGAGGTATCAAATTGTCTTGCAGGCTCTCTCAAATTAGGATTAGTGAGTGAAAGGGAAGTGATTTTGTAAATAAATCAATTAGTTCTGACAGCAGTAACCAAATGCTCAGAAACCTGGGGGTTCTTCTGCCCCCTTGAATTTGTATCTGCAAAGGGCCAGAGCTGCTCAGGAGTTTTGGGAGAGTCAACCTTGGAAGGTTTTTAAAATGAGAGTTGTGGCTCTCGCTTCCCTGCTTTTGTGAACATTTCTGTTACTTCTGTGGTTTCCAGTGAGTTCCAAACCCAGCACCAGTTTTACCCCCACTCATTAAATCATGGGCTGAGGGGAATTTCTGTCATCACATTATAAAGAAATACAATGTACAAGTGGTATTAAAAGTTTACATTCACTTTGTGATTAAAAGACAAAAGCCAAACCAGAATCAAAAGGAAAGAACCTTTTCCTTGCTGCAGACCTTTGCTTCCTCAGTGAGCTGAGTCCAGGTGGGCTTGTCCTGGCTCCGTTCTCACTGGTACCAGAATTCTTTCCTCTAGCCTTTTAGTGGGATGCACAAGTATTTGTGTATTCTGGAATTAAATTATTATTAATAATAATTCTTATTAATAATAATAAGTCTGGAAGTCACTGTTGTCCTGGTTCTGTTGGTCAAGTTGAAGAGTCAGCAGAGTGTACAAAATTCCTGCTGAAGTTCCTGCCAGAATCCCGAATTCACCCTTGGAAGAGGTGCTTTAACAGACTGCCCTCTGGAGCTTAGAACTTCCTATTTCCAGTTTGTGGAGTTTGTTCAGGCTCTGGTAATTCCTCTGTAGGAGCTCAGGGCTTGGATTTTTGACCAGGAACAGGCTGTTTTGGTTCTGTTCTGTGCTGGCTCCAGCCCTGAGCCAGGACATGTCCAGGTGTTTGGGAAAGCCGTGTGAGCCCGCAGTGACCTCAGCAGGAGCTTGCGCTGTGTCCTTTGTGAACTGAACACACGCCCGTGGTGCTGGAACAGCCGGGGGTCCCAAATCCTGCCCTGCCCAGCAGGAGCCAGCCCGGCTACAGAGCTGCCTTCGTGTCCTGGGAGTGCTCCTCTTATGGGATGTTCCTGGAAAAGAGGGGAGGAGGGACTGGGAAGTGAGGGGAAGGCTGTGGAAGGGTGTGGATGTTATGTTCCAGGGGCTGGCTCTGCACCAGCCCGAGCTCTGCTCCTCCAGCCACGTGGATCCATGTGGATCCAGACAGGGATTTCCTGGGCATAGGCAGAGATTGGGAGCATTCCTGGCACAGCCTCCAGCAAGGCTTTCCTGTCACACTCCCTGCCAGCCTCCAGAGTGGGGGCTGGACACAGTCGTGTGTTGGAAATCCCTGACGAACACATGGTCTGCCAGAGGAACACCCGTAGCTTTGTTACCTGCAAATGGAAACCAGGCACGTGGCAGTCCTGGGAATCCAGGGATCCGTCAGTCCAGTGGTGGTGGCAGCCCCAGGCCTGTGCTGAGCTCCAGGAGCGATGGGCCAGCGCTCCCAGGGACGCCCAGGCTGGGATTGTTGGGCTGTCTGCGCAGGGCCAGCAGTCGGAGTCCGTGGTGCTGATGGGTCCCTTCCAGCTCAGGACCTTCCTCGATTCTGTGAACTCTGGGAAACTCCTGCTCTTGCAAGCCCAGCTCCAAAGGAAGCAGAAACCCGAGGGTTGTGTGAATGTGCCTTGGCAGTGGGCGAGCCCTGCCCAGCTCTGCGGGGCCGCCTCTGCCGCGGGGCCGCCTCTGCCGCGCGCGGCGCCCGCCGGCCCGTGCCGGGCTCGAGCCTTGTGTCTGGGAAGGCAAGCAAGGTTCTGCTGTGATGGAAATGCTTGACTTGCTTATGGGGTCAGCGGGGGGGCACGAGAGATGATAGTTCACAGAATAACCTGTGAACTTTCACCCCTCTATATGGAAACTTGTTTCAGGGTCAAATCCTTGTAGCCGCCTTCTTGCCACGGTCAGTGCCAGCCCTACTATTCACAACACTGCGGCCAGCGAGGCCTAGGTACGTAACATTTAAGGAGTTTTTACAGTTCTTTACATCAAAGCGGATGTTTAAAGTTTCTGTTGATAAGCTTTCACCGTTTAACAACTTTTGTTAATGCTCATTTGAAAGAATGTGACGACTGCTGCTGCTAAACTGGGGGGCCAAGCGCCTTTTTCTGTTAAAATAAAGAGAGGGGAAAGCAAAACCTGTTTGTTCCATGTGGAATTTCAGAGTAGAACTTGAATATGCAACTGCTGTGTAATAACTCAGGTGGGGAGAGGGGTTTTTTTAGATTTAAATACGCCTAAACAGCCTGTGAATGTCATGACTAAATGTGCTTGTGTTCTGTTGGAGGAGGAGGTGCCCCTGGCACAGCTGTGCCAGGGATCAGTTCCCACTTCCCGAGCTGAGGAGATCTCTGGGATCAGAGCAGAGTGTTTAGCACAGGACGGTTGTTGCTTGATTAAACACATCTGTCTGCAAAGGGTCACTGCCACTTTGGGATCACCTTAGACTTTTCCTAAGTTGTTCTTTTTTTCCAAACATTGATTTGTGTCTCGTGTGTCCGCGTGAATTCCGGGTTCCACGCACTGGTTTGGGCTAAAAATCCACAGAGCTCAGGTGGATTTTTTTTTTTTTAAATTGAGTCTGTGAAAAGTTGTTAGAACCATTTTTTGGAAGTTCCCACTTCTTATTTAAAATCCTAGCGCTAACTTTAGGCCTTGTTTTACTTCTCTTTTTCTGGATAGGATCAGTTCTTAAGAGCAGCCCCTGTAACTGGAGGAATGGGAGCTCAGCTGATGAGGAAAATGGGCTGGAGAGAAGGAGAAGGGCTTGGGAAGAACAAGGAAGGCAGCGTCGAGCCCATCATGGTGGATTTTAAGACAGATCGGAAAGGTGAGTCCTGCCTTAAAAATGTCTTTGGCTTCTCAGCTCTCATGGCTGCCTGGAGATGGCAGAGGCCCCTGGAAGTCAGAGATGTTTTCTGGGTGGCTTCACTGGAGCATGAACAGATTCTGGGATTTTGCCTCAGGTTTGGCAAGGCCTGGGCTCTGTCCAGAGCTTTGTCCTCCTGGAAAAGCCACAGTGGTTGGTCTGGAGAAAGTGGCTGGAGCAGGAACAGGATGGGATAGAAGAGGGAATAGTAGGGTCAGTTTTACTCTGGCATGAGGACAGAGCTGAGAGCCCAAAGCTGAGCTTTGTGAGTGTCTCATTCTCAGGGATTTGGGACTTCACTGTGGATTCTGGTCCTTTGTTTTGTCCCTCATTTCCCTGCTGCTCATCTCCAGTCTGATCCTGCTGAAGGCGTCTCTGCACATCCTCAACGCTGGTTCCAGAGGCACGTTTAGCTTCCACTTTACATGGAAACCTCACCTGTTTTCCATGATTTCCTATCCATGGCCACTGGGGAGAGCTCACTTGATCCAGGAGAACCAGGCAATGAACCCCAGGCAGTGGTGCTGCTCCTTCAGCTTGGCCACTGTGGTTTGTGTGCTGAGTGCTGATAGAGATTTCCCATCTGAAACACCTCTCCATGCCCTGCTTTAACTCCAAGGTGCAGAATTCCAGCAGTCAGAATTTCTGATTCAATTGTTCTGCTGTGCATGGAACAAAACAACTCCACACTGACTGTGGGTCAGATTCCTGCTGTTCTGAAAATATTTTCTGCACTGGGAACCTTCAATCCCATCTCATATCAAAGGATGGAAATACTCAGAATTTTTATTGCAAGGCCAGGTTGGACATTGGGGCTTGGAGCAGCCTGGGACAGGGGGAGGTGTCCCTGCAGGGGTGGCACTGGATGGGCTTTAATGTCCCCACCCAAACCAGTCTGGGATTTCAGGGCTCATGTTGGCTTTTGTCACTGCTCAGAATTGAGCTTGGAATGGCCAAACTTCTCACTCGTTTTTCTTTGCAACTTTTCTGTGTAAGGAAAGAAATGAAACCCCAAAGGTGGCTGGTGACAGTGATTGCCAAGGATTCCTCCTGGTCTGTGAGAGTCATGAAAGCAGGGATAGCCTTAAGGCTGCTGGGCTCTGCTTTGGATTTCCTGCTTTTGAAATACTTATGCTCCTGTGCAGCTTTATGTGATGGTTGCCACACAGGTTGTGCCTGGATGCAGAATTCCCTCTACTGTTGGGCCAGCAGGTCTGTGGCACAGGGAGATTCCCTAATCAGGTGGTTTCCTGCTCACAGAGAAGCAGCTGGAAAGGGGTCATGTGTTTGGGACAAGTAGTTCTTCAGACATCTGTGTTCTTGGGTGATTAAAGGGGTAAAAAATACTTTTTTTTTTTTTTTTAACTTCTGTGTAGAGTTTAAAGAAAAGTCAGGAATGTTAGGCAGGAAGGCTGTTACTAACCTACCACCCAGGTTTGTTTTGTAAGCAATTTATTATACATTTTTCAGCTTACTCCCCCAATGAAATACAATTCCTGGTCCCAGGAATGTGCAGTGTGCCAGGGAGTGACTCAGGAGGCTGCAGCTTGTTTGAAATTCCCTGTTGAGGTCCCACAGACAAGAGGTGGAGTGTCAGTGACTCAGGCACAGGGAGAGAGCTTCAGTGAGAAGGATGAGAGTCCCTTGGTTGGTTTGGGTTTAAAATTCTACAAGGGGGGAAATCCCTCAGCCTTTCCTTCAGGGATTGTCTCTGATGGCTTTGTGCCCCTTGGAAAGTCCCTGCTTTGGAGCTGCAGGAATATTGAGATGAGTATCTGGTAAGGAGGGAAGGATTTTCCTGTAAAGCAAAAGAAACCCAGATGCCACCCAAAAAAGCTGAAGGAACAGGAAGACACTGGCAGCAATTGCAGTATCTCCCTGTCTTTGTTCACCAAAGCCACAGCAGGAAAACTCGAGGTAAGAAACAAAGGAATGTTGAAGGGTTGAGGTCTGAGAGTAGCAAAATCCCTGGGGAGAAGCTTGAGTTTCTCTCAAGGATGGTCACTGGAATTTCAGAGATTTCTGGCAATTCTTCATTTTATTTCTTAGTCTTGTAAGATTTCCAGGAGAAGAATGTTGGGCTTTGGTGTTTGCCGGTGACTCCAGGAGAGCCTGTGTTCCCTGCATCCCTTTGGGGCTGTTCATGCTCTGCTGCTTTGTTCCCAGATGGGATGGAGGCCCCAGCTGGGGCTGCTGGAACTCTGGTAAATTCAGAGAGCCCAAGGGATCCAGGCCCGTGGGGTCTGTCCTGGCAGGAAGGGCATTGCTGGGTAGTGGGAGCTTCACGTGCTCCCTGTGTTTGAGGCAGACCAAAGGCAGGGGGTGACTCTGGGTTGCACAAAACAGCAGGAGAATGCTCTTCACTTTCTCTCTTGTTTGTTGTTTCTCCAAAGGAGGCAGGGAAATCAGGTTTCCATGGAAAAACAGGTGTTCTCTGGCTTGTGTAAGACTGCTCAGAGTTTTCTTCTCTTGGCTTGTTCAGAGTCTTCCTAGAGTCTTTGAGAGGAATGGGATGAGTGGAATGGAGGGAAAAAGGAGGAATGGAGGGTTGAGAGTTGGGTGGAGTCTCCAGGTGTCCCCACTGATCCCTGTTCCTGCTTTGCTGGTGAGACCCAGGAATCAGGAATGTCATCCTGACTGTGTTGCTTGCAGGGCTTGTTGCTGTGGGAGAGAAGGCCCAGAAGAGGTCCGGCCATTACGTGGTGATGAAAGATCTTTCAGGTGAGGTTCTTGTCTAGAATAGTGCAATTCCCAGGGGCTGCTTGGATATTAACCCTGGAATGTCTGTGTGCCAGGGAAGCACCCGGTGTCTGCGCTGATGGAGATCTGCAACAAGAGGAGGTGGACGCCCCCCGAGTTTGTGCTGGTGGACGACAGTGGGCCTGATCACCGCAAACATTTCATCTTCAAGGTGGGTCTGGGCTGCCCTGTGCTGCTTCCTGTGTGCCAGGGATGAAATCCATGTTTCTGTTTGATAGAAACACCTCACGGGGCTGGCTGAGGATGGCGGAGCCGTCTCGGTGCTGGAATGTGCAAGTCCTGTTTCTGGAACGGCCAGATCGGGTCCCTGGAGCACTTGAATCTGGGAACTGGGGAGACTTGACCCCAGGGTTGGAGCCCCTCAGCTCTGGAGCCAGGCTGGGAGAGCTGGGGGTGCTCACTTGCAGAAGAGAAGGCTCTGGGAGACCTTGGAGCCCCTTGCAGGGCCTGAAGGGGCTCCAGGAGAGCTGCAGAGGGACTGGGGACAAGGCCTGGAGGGCCAGGAGCCAGGGAATGGCTTCCCAGTGCCAGAGGGCAGGGCTGGCTGGGATCTTGGGCAGGAATTGTTCCCTGGGAGGGTGGGCAGGCCCTGGCACAGGGTGCCCAGAGCAGCTGTGGCTGCCCCTGGATCCCTGGCAGTGCCCAAGGCCAGGCTGGACATTGGGGCTGGGAGCAACCTGGCACAGTGGGAGGTGTCCCTGCCATGACAGGGGTGGCACTGGGTGGGCTCTAGGGTCCTTGCAGCCCAAACATTGGTGGGATCCCCTGAAATGGCCGTGCTGACAGCCAGCCATGGGTTGTGTCCCTCAAGAGGAATTGCCCAGAGTGTCCCCGAAGCAGCCGTGCCCTCGCTAACCCCTGGTTCCCCTGTGCCAGGTGAGAGTCAATGGCAACGAGTACAGGCCCACCTTTGCCAGCCTTAACAAGAAGCATGCGAAAGCCACGGCGGCCACGGCGGCGCTGCAGGCCATGGGACTCGTACCAAAGGAAAGCATGGTCAATACCACCATGTTCAGGAGTGCCTCACACCGCTAAGCTTGGCTTTACTGGGACACTGGTTCCGAGCATTTTACTCTGCACAAGAAATGGTATTTGCCCTCTCATGTTGTAAATACATCGGCGATTCCCACCTTGTAAAAACTGTACAGACACCCACAGGTTTTTCTTTTGTACCATCCAAATGTATTTAAATCATACTTAGTTTTTGGTATGTTTATATTGTTTACATTAGTGATGTAATTATTTCTTAAATGACTAAATCAGATGACAGACTCTGGAGGCATCAGAAATCCAGATCCTTGGCCGAAGCTCCTGCAGTTCCTCTCCCAGCAGAACGCTGACCCTTTGATACAGTTTTGTAGTGGCTGCAGAATTCCCTGGGCGCCGGAGGTGCTGCTGAGCGGGTCTGGGGCCACCCAGGGCCGTAGCCGGGCTCTGCCCCTCGGTGCCACCTGCCCCAGGACAGCCGGGCGAGCCCGCGGGCGCTTCCAGAGACGCGGCGATTGGGACACGACCCGGCAGAGCCTCCTGCATGTCCCCAGGAGGGGGGCCTGGGGCTGCTCTTCCCAACCAGTGAATCCACTGCCTGATGCTGATTGTACGGATTTGTGGTTCATGTGAATTTTAAACTCTTAACAGATCTACAACTGGATTTGGGGGGAGGGAGGGGGTAGAATGACGCTTCAATTGTTGTACCCAACTTGGTCAATAAAGCAGCACAACTTCATAATCCTCACCCCTGGTCAGTACACGGTAATTGCAATGGATGCCAAGCCAGGAAACAGGAATTTAAATATGCCAAAATGCCTACTGCAAGGAACACAGAGAGTCTGGAAGTGGCTTTGTCAGGATTCTCAACAGCCATTGCCATGGCAGGAGCAGGGCTGGTGAGTTTTGGTCGATTTGAACTTTTACAAAATAATTCCTTTTGATGAAATGTTTCCATAAGGATTGTCTGCCCTGAGGGAGCCTGATCCAGAGTTTGGGCAGTTGGACAGCAGAGAGGATGCAGAAAGCTTTTCCTGCTTTTGATTTTTTATTTAAAGAAGCATTCTTTGATCTGTGTGCACATGGGATTGCAAAGGGCAGCACACACTCCCTGACAGATCCCAGTTAGGAGCAGGCTGCCAGGATTTCTGCACTGGGATCCTTCAGGTGCTTGTCCCAGACAAGTCTTTGAGGTGTGAACCTGAGCTGGGTCTGGGCCTCACGTGAGGGACCCTTTGGCCTGAGGAATTCCCCCCCCTGGAGCCGTGTGTGTCCCATCAGTGCCACAGAACATGAGTCTCACTGCTCTGCAGAGACAAAGGTTGGCGTCTCCTGGGCAGCAGAGAATTGGGGTTGGAGACAGAAAAGCCCTTCCAGCTCTGTCCAAGAGCTCTGGAAATGCTTCAGTTGAGCTTCATTTCATGGATGTTGTCTTGAATTAAAGTTTTTTCCCTTTGGCATCTCGCCTTCGGTCTCTGACTAAATGTGAGGAGCTCATCCTCGCCTTGTGAACTGCTTGGGAGGTGTGAAATGCCCGGGAAAGGTGGGAAGATGCACTCTGGGAGTGCTGGGGGAGTGTCTGGCTCCAGCCCGGGGGCAGGAGCAGCTCCTGACCCCACTCTGGCTTGGCAGAGCTGAAACCTCAGTTGCTGAGGGGTTCTCTTCAGTCCATGCTCTCCATGACAGCTCCAGGTTCACAGCTGGACACAACCAAATTTGGGAATGCACAATCCCCTGTACTTGTTTTGTTCCTTTTTTTTTGTGTCTCTGTTTCCCTTGTATAAGGTAAAGAGCTGAGTTTTCTCACACACCAAGGTGCAGCTGCCGAGGGTGGCAGGGTGCTGTGAGCAGTCTGGGAAGGGGTTTTGCCAAGCATTCCACCCACCCATAGGATTCCAGAAGGTTTGGGGTGGAAGGGACCTTAAAGGTCATCTGTTCCCATCCCCTGCCTTGGGGGGGGTTATGAGTTTCTGTCCCGAGCAGGAGCAGAAATTCCATATTTGGAACAGAAGGTGTGTGTATGCATGGGGAACACCAACCTGCCAGGGGCAAACCAGACCAATAAAACCAAGTTTTATTTAAAAAATACTTTCTTCAATTAAAAAAAGAGAGATGTCCAAGGCCTTTCCCCTCCTTTCCTTCAAAGCCCTTGGAAGTGTTCATGTGCAGCAGCTGCCTGGGATGTGAGAGCCCCTCGTGTCCCTCCCACCCTGCCCAGAGCTCATCACCTGCACCCAGAGGGAGGGAGCATCCTGCTCCATGCACCAGCATTCCTAGGCCTTCCAGGTGTAGGCATAATCCCTCATTTCCAGCAAGCGGATGGACGATTTTCCCAGAGTTGGACACTGGCTCAGCTGATCCAAAGTCTTGGGATGGAGCCCGCAGGCAGGGAGATCCTGGTGCACAGCTTCCTGTGGAGGGGACACACACGGAATGAGTGCTCCTGTAGGGTGCCTGTGGTTCCACCCATCCCTGGGGTCCCGCTGGGGAGCTCCCCTTACTCCCAAGCCCCAGGGGCTGCAGGTGGCCACCTCGGGCACTGCGCGCCGGGAACGCCCCGGTTTGGGCTCCCCGCTCCCTCCCGGCAGGGCCGCGGGTGTCCCCTCACCTGGGGCGGGGCCACGCGGGTGTTGAAGGCGGCGCTGGGCTCGTGGGGGCTGAGCAGGGCGCGGAAGGCGCCGCGCTGCGCCGGGCCCAGCAGCAGCGTCAGGGCGTGCAGGGCGTGCGGCAGGACGGGCCCCAGCACCTCCAGGCTGAACACGTCCTCAAAGCCCCCCTGCACCCGGGCACGGCCGCTGACACTCCGAGCCTGAGGGCAGAACAGCGCGGTTAGTGCTGGGCTCATCCCTGCAAGGACGAACGCTCAGCACCTGTGACACTGCAGTGCCACAGCCCTCTGAAAATAGAAACACTTCTCAATATCGTCACCTCCCCGTGCAATGCATGAGGTCTTACTGTGCTTGTAACAACTCCTAAAATGTACCCCCTGGACTGCAGGAATTCTGTAGGGATTGCCCAAGGAAGTGCAGAAGAACAGGATGAACTTCTCTGGTGAAATAAGTAGCTCATACTGTTCTTACTGGGAGGAAATTTGGGTTAGATATAGGGAAGAAATTCTTGGCTAGGAGGGTGGGCAGGTCCTGGCACAGGGTGCCCAGAGCAGCTGTGGCTGCCCCTGGATCCCTGGAGTGTCCAAGGCCAGGCTGGATGAGGCTTGGAACAACCTGGGACAGTGGAAAGTGCTCCTGTCCATGGCAGGGGATGGAACTGAGATGATCCTTAAGGTCCCTCCCAATCCAAACCATTCCTTTCTGGAACAGCTGGTGAGCTGTGGCTCAGGGGCTCCTTGGTGCAAGGGGCTGGGATAGTCTAAGACCCCACAAGATCTGGGGAGAACCTTAACAACCATTTTCCCTCTGGGCAGCTCTGCCCAGCCTCCTGTCTCTCGGGAGGTGAGGGATGTCAGCTGTCTCTCGGGATGTCTCCTGTCTCTCGGGAGCTGGGATGTCAGCTCAGCACGGGGATGTGTTGTAAGGGTTTAGGAACAGGCTGTGCTGCAGACAAAATGCTGACTCAGGCTTCAGCCACAAAAATTCCACCATGGTGCCTGAGGGAAATGCCACCAAGTCAGGGTCTGATCCCCTGGATGAGGAAACCACTTCCTTCCCCTTCCCAGAGCCAGATGCGTCCCTCACCTTGAGCGTCTGCATGGTCCCGCCCCGGAAGGCCACGGGCGACAGCAGCGTCGGGGGCAGCCCCGCCTGCGGCCCCGCCACGGCCACCAGGCTGCGGCAGCTGATCAGGAAGTTCAGCAGCGTGAAGGTGTTGCTGCCTCTCACCAGCACCAGCGACTCGGGCCTGTGATCCACCTGCACCTCGTGCTTCTCCTTGCGACTGGGGAGTGGAGTCGAGGGAAAACCACGGGCCAGTGGAAAGCATCCACGTGCCAAAAAGCTAGAGTGGTGAACCCCCCACACCCCACCTGACCAAAAACTGCAAAACCAAACCCCACCACACTTTGCACTCATCCTGATCTCCCCTTCAAGATATTAAGCAGCATCTTAATCCTGGCTTAAAGTCCTAGAAACACTTGCAAAGTAACTGAAAAAAAAATGTGCAGTATCTCCTACCATGTAGGAATGTGAGGATTCATATTTGGAAAACAGTTCTCAAAAACTTCTAGAGAACTTAAACGTGTACCACAGCACTGTAACATCTGCAGGCCTTCCCACTGTCACACATCCAGAAGATCAAAGGAAGGATACAGTTGGATAGAAATAGTATCTGGTTTCTTCACCTTGTCTTGGACTCCCATCTCCTCAAGCCAAGAGAAACTTCCATCATCATCATCATCACTGGGAGCTGGTTCACTAGAGACACAGCATCAGTGTTAGGAAGGCAGTGCCTCTGAGGAAGGTTTGCCAAATGGACTTTGCAGGAGCCTGGGGATTGAACTGAATTCCAGCACTGCACAAATTGTTACTTACCCTGCATCCTCCACACCGCTGCCCCCTCCGAGGCCGTCAGCAGTTTCTGTTTCCAAACTCTCCTCAGAGTTTTTCTGTTTCCTGGTTCTGCTTTCCTCGAGCAAAGGTAAGGAGAACTCTATGCCTGGGGCAGAGGAAAGGGAGCAGTGAGGGCTTCTGCCACAGCCCCTGTATGAGGGACACAGTCCCAGCTGCTCTTACCCTCACTCCTCATGGCCTCCCTGAGGCCGCGGGTGGTGGGGGCGATGGCGGCGGTGGGGACGTCGCTGCCCGCCAGCCCCGCGGCGCGGAACAGCACCGAGAACTGCGCCGAGCACACGTAGAAATAGGGACACAGCCTGGCCCTGAGCAGGTTGTACAGAGAGGTGAAGCTCACAGACCTGGCAGTGGGAATAAACAGCGCTGTCACTGCAGGAAATTCTCTCCTACTGATGTATAGAGAGGGAACCTGGACAAGGGATTGAGGGCCAGGAGCCAGGGAATGGCTTCCCAGTGCCAGAGGGCAGGGCTGGCTGGGATCTGGGGCAGGAATTGTTCCCTGGCAGGGTGGGCAGGCCCTGGCACAGGGTGCCCAGAGCAGCTGTGGCTGCCCCTGGATCCCTGGCAGTGCCCAAGGCCAGGTTGGACATTGGGGTTGGGAGCAGCCTGGCAGTGGTGGGAGGTGTCCCTGCCATGGCAGGGGTGGGATGGGATATTTAAGGTCCATTCCAACCCAAACCACCCTGTGACTCTGTGATTAATTAAAATCTCCTCCTCTTACTCTTACCCAAGCCATCAGAAATTGGGTTGCACTTACCAGTCACTCATGAGCACTTGCTGCAAGGCCTCATCCTGTGCCCAAGGACAGGCCTTTCCGGAGATTTTCCTGTCTGCCCCGATGCGGGGGAACAGCGGCAGCCAGGGCAGCGAGGGGTGCAGCCAGTACACGAGGCTCTGCTGGAAGGCACAGCGCAGCTCCGTGCACAGCCGGGGCTCCTGGGGACCCGAGAGTGTCTGAGGAGGACAGCGAAGCTGCCAGAACCAAAGCAGCACCTCCAGCCACCCGCCCAGCCCTCACCTGCACGCTCTGGGGCACGGTGGTTTCTGTAGCTCTGCAGTGCTGAGCAAACCCCTGCGCTTCCTCCTGTGCTTTCAGGTGCTCTGCCCAGGTGAAGGGTTGGGAGGACATGAAGAGGACCCGTGTTTTAATACTCCAGTCTGCAGGGAATTCCTGTCTTGGCGAGGAGGGAACTTGGGGTACAGCAAGAGGTGAGTGAAGGTCCTGGCCAAACAGAAATAGCATCAGTTAACTCGCAGAAAATTAAACCTGTTCACAGGCTGAACCACAGGCACAGTTTATTATTTTGGTTATTTCATTCAGTACCACATTCTAAGAGAAGTATTCCCTTCTATTGCTTATAAAACCACGAGAGGGTTTTCACTCACTAGTCCTTCCAACAATATAAACTAGGAACAAATAAAAGGATAAATGATTAAAACAAAAAAGCCTAAGCCTGATGTTTATGAAGACAAGAATTTCCATGCCAAAATGGCTATTTCATTTCACCCTCTCCTGGTGACTGAAACATAATATGCTGAAAAAAAGCCCTGGGCACCTCCAGGACAGTTGGTTCTCTTTTTTCTATCCTTCTAATTTAGTTTGAACTTCAGTTTCTCTACCCAGAACAACATTAGACAATGTTCTATTGAAACTCTGTTTCAATTTCAAGGGCTGGTTTTCAGGAATTCCCTCTTTTTTGCATGCCTGAAGTGTTCCATTGCTGTAGCTTAAAAACAGACTGCAAGAGGTCTATCAGGTGAAGAACATCCTCATCTCAACTACCTAAAAAACTATGAAACAGTAAAATTATAGTCAACGTGTTAATAAAACTTAAATACAACAACCTCTGTCCATGGAACTACCAACAGCAGCGAGGTCAGGGAGAAGGTTGGGTTTAAAAGGCTGTCACCAGCACAGGAAACGTCAGTGTAAGAAATTTCCTTGAATACTGACGTTTTAGTACATTATTTTATACAGGGACGGCCCACCAAATACCAAGTTGAACAGTTTCAGCTTTCTCTGTGCCCTGAGAACAGCTGCAATCTTTCCAGCAGTGCGCGCTGTTTCATACCTTGCTTAGGCCGAGTATGTCGGAACTTTCAGCAGGCTCCGCTCTCCTGGGAGGCTTCTCTTCACAGACCGGCTCTAAAAACTGAATGAAAGAGCAGCCTAAGGCACAGCACAAAGGAAGCACCGGGCCGATCCCTTTAAAAACTGCCCTGGCAGTGCCATTTCCCGAGCGATCCTCAGCAGCCCGGGCTGCAAACAAAGCCCGCTGAGGCGAGCACAAGATCGGCAGCCAGCGCTGAGCAACAGCTGGAGCCCAGCAGGGCCTTGGAGGAGGCGGGGGCGAGCCCCGGGCCGGGTGCCAAAGGGGCTTTGGGCGATGGCTGAGAGCTGGGGGTGACGGCGATGGCCGAATGTGGTGGCTGAGGGCTGAGGACGCCGCTGCCGGGGCTCGGTCCCACCTGCCAGAAGGGCGCTGCCGACGCATCCCCGCCCGCCGGGGCCGCTGCCGAAGACTGAGGGGCGGCCGCCGCCCGCTGCGGAGCGTTGTCCAGGCTGGAGAAGGGGTTGCGGCGGCGGGCGGCCGCAGAGGGGCCCCGCGGGGCCGGCGCAGCGGCAGCTTCGGTGGTGGCGGCGGGGTCGCTCCTCCGCCCAGGGCGTTTGCGCTTCAGCCGCAGCAGCGCCGGCGGCTTCTTGAAGCCGGGCGAGGGCCCGGGCTCGGCGGGGGCAGCCATGGCCGAGAAGCGCCAGGAGCAGCCGCGGCCTCGTCTTGGCGCCAAAGAGCGCCCGGCTCCGCCCCGGGGCGGCGCTGAGGGAGCGGCGCTGAGGGAGCGGCGCCGCCATCGCTGCCGCCCTCAGGGGCTCTGAGCTCCCCTCCTGGCGGCTCCCGCCAGCCCCCTCCGCCCGCACAGGCAACACAAACGTGAGGCACAAAGACAGACGGGGCTGGGAATCGTGTCCGTGCACTTCCAAAGGCACTCGGACAGCGGCCCGAAGGGCTGGGCTCGGCTGCGGCAGCAGCGCCGCACGGCTGCCCCGTTGTGTGAGATGGGACACGAAACCCACAGGGTTTAGGCTGTTTGGGATAAAGAAACGAGTTTTTAAATTTACTTGGGATAGAAAACCACGTTTGCTAGCACTACTCTGTTGTACACTGGTCTTAAACGGCATTACAAATACTAGAAAGGTATAATTAGAAATACATGTAGCTGGAAAGTAATAAAGAGGTAGTTAGGAGCATCATCTCTACTGGCAAAAGATATAATAAAAGAAAAACGATACCATTAAAATAACTTTCACCTGCAGTTTTGTCACTTGTTCTTGGTTTTTAAACTTGTTAATCCTTGTTTCACCTGCTTTATTTTGGAAACATTGAAGCAAAACTGAGCAACACCAGGGAAAAAGCCAAGAGCTGGGTACAAGGCTTCAGAATCCGTGCGGGACCCCCGGCGGATTCACGCTTCAGACCCGTGTGTGCAACGTGCACAAAAGCACCTCTCCTTTCTGAGGCTGCACTGCAGCACACCAGGAGTAAAATCAGAGTTACTCCTGATTGCATCGGCTTGTCGTGTATCGTTTATCCTGCACCTCCTCCAAGTCTGGTGAGTGACAGGAGACAGATCAAGTCTGGTTCTGGATAATCTCTTTTGTCTCACATTTTCCCGCTCCTGACCCTGCTTTGAAGTGCCAGCCTGCAGGTGGGACCACACCAGACATCCCTCAAGCCTCTCGTCTGGGCTGGAGCCCTGCAGGGCAGCTCCACCAAGAACAGTTTCTTTTTCTCATTGTGGGAGTCTCCTTTGTTGTGGAAAAGAACAAAAGGAGAATTGGGGGGCCCCTTCTCCTTGTCCATCTTCTCCATGATATCCGCCATCCTCCAGCGCAGACAGATCCAGGGGGCTGTTTCCTCCTGACAGGGAGCAGCTCCCTGGCTGCTGTTTGCCTCCCTTTGGGACATTGGGAACTGTCATCTGCCCTCTGGGAGAGCTCTGCACCCTCATCTTCTTCCCATTGGGAGAACTCAGGAACTTCCCATGGGGACATGTCTTGGACATTGTAGTCTTCCCCAAAAGACAGCTCTTTGTCATATTTGCCTTTGTCTTGGGAAAGCTTATTTTCTTGGGAAAGCTCATTGTCGCTGCTGTTATCCCCTTGGGACAGTTCCTCATTCCTGTCACTCTCCCCTTGGGACAGCTTTTTGCATGTCTTGGCCCTGGGATGGGTCATGGTCACTCTGCTTTTCCCCTTGGGAGAGCTCAGTGCCATTTTTCCTTTGGGACAGCTCCAAGCCACTCTTTTTATCCTCTTGGGAGAGCTCAGTGCCATCTGCCCTTGGGCACACCTGTTTCTTTAGTTTGTCTTCCCACTATTTGTCCTGTTCCCACTGGGACACTGAAGACAGACACCTCCAGCAGGAAGGCACACGAAGCAGTGTCCTGGAACAGGGGTAACCCAAGGACAGCACAGGAAGAACAGGAAGAACAACCACTTTGTGCCCTCCTTATTTCATGTAACATTTCCCTGTTTGAAAGAACAGGGACAATCCCACGTGCAGGCCAGCCTGACTTTTGTCAGCCCCTGGGTTCATACACAGGGAGGAAAAACGTGACCTGTGGAGCTGCAACGGAATGAACAGGTCTCATTTTGGAGCAGGAACTGCTGGATACCAACCCCCGCTTTGCAGCAATTTGGAAAGCTTGGCA
>JACBWW010000221.1:0-67931 GCA_020086605.1 Lanius collurio | reverse complement strand
GGAAGATACTTCCTTTGTATATGGGCTACAAACTAGCAGAGGTAAAGTTAAAAAAATTTCAAATAAAAGTTAAGCCCTTTGATGCTATTATAAATAGTGAGAAATTTTATCTAAGCCTTGGGACAGAAACTCCCGAATGGTGAAGAGACCAAGATGCTGAGCTCATCAGTATGACATCATTTAACATTTATGGCAGAACACGAGGAGATCAGGCTGTCACCAGCGAAGGGCTATCTAGTGCCTGTCTCCCTTTTGTTTCTAAAGGAAAGTACCAACAAAAACTGAGATGAAGTCACTTTCTTCAGAAGAAAAACAGTGAAAACGGTGACATGGGGTCTTAAGAGACAAAGAAGGAAAGGAGCACTGTGAGATACCAACCATTTGTTCTTGTTCTGGTTTTGTGGTTTTTGTTTTAAATTAAGTCAGTTGGAGTTCTGCTTCCTGACAGTGGCAGAGTAGAATCAGTTTGTTAGCTTGCTGACTATCCTCTCACGAGGAGAGAACAGACCTGACTCTTTGCTGAAGCTGTGCTGAGAAGATTAATAAGCTGTGGGAGAAAACAAAGCACAATGCAAGCAACTGTCACGGCTGTCCAGAAAAATCTCTTCTTGCTTTCTGTATGGGATTCTTTATATGCCACATCAGTGGAGGTTTTCTCTGCCCACAAGTCCAGCACTGTTCCTTCTCATAAACTATCACCTGTAGGAGGAGGGTCAGAGATGGCAAACGCCATTCCACTGTATTCCCAACTGGAATTAAAAGCACCAGAATACTGGAAAGCCTCTAAGTATCTGCTCTAGCACTCCTGAGAAGCAAAACAGTGCAAAAAACTTTTTTTTGCTCCAGAAGTCACAGCACAAGAACATTTCAGTTTGCAGAATAGTATGAAAGAAGCCACTGAAAAAAAATCCCCACCATCTTTGAAATTAATTGAGACAGCTGCTCTGTACATTCTGCTTCACTCAGCCTGCCCCCTTCTCTCAGTGCACTTGGATCAAAACACTGTGCCTGTCTCCTCGTGGGCAGAAGCATGACAGCAATGGGAAGTCAGCATGGAAGTCTATCTGTGCACGACATTTCCTTTTTGCAGCAGTCTAACTGGGATTGGATTTCCACATGCACAGTTTGTTGCAAGTCTTTCTGTCAGAGATGGCTCCTAAAAACCCCTTGATATCTAAGGCATCTCCCTACAAATAAAGAAAAGAACCAACCACATCCAAATGACACCAACAATTAAAGAAAAGAAGAACAGATGCAGAAAGAAGTCACTCTCGGAATTTTGCACTCTCCATCATACAAAACAAACCAAAGTAAACAGACAAAAGAGAAAAGAAAACAAGCAACAGTCAAAACAACGTTCAGTAAACGAAGATGGCTTAGCAACTGACTGACCAGATCTCTCTTAATTTACACCTCATTACCCAGGAGAGGTAGCAGAGAAGTTTGACACATATTAATGGTCCTCAGCACATTTGAACTCTTGCATTCAATTACAAAGCATCCTACCTGAAGCTATTACATTAGCTCTGTCACAGGCACCTCCAAGCCCACCCACTCTATATGTGCTACTGCAGGATAATTACCCATTCAATTAGTCAATGCTAGGAAGATTAGTCAATGCTAATCTTCCCAAGGACACTTCAAGGACCGTCTGTGAGAACCACCAGTCACTTAAGGAACACATAAACGGAAAACAGAATCTTTGCAGCTTCTTCTGAAACTAGTTAACAGCCCCAGAAAGTTTTGCCGAAGACAATGAAATATCCAGGCCTTTGGCAGTGATGGGGGATGTGTGTCTATCCTAGTCATATTCAGGAATCTCCATAGCTTTTAGTGTATGTATCAAAGTTAACATTCCTTATTTTTTCATGCAATGCACTGAAAGTTACTTCATCTAGTTTCTCCACAGTTTGACTCCCTTATTGTGTTTTGATTAGATTGCCAATGGCTCCAAAGGTTATCGATAATTAAAATCAGAATTGGTCTCGTTGTGCATCCTATATTTTTAATGGAGAATAAGAACGGTCTTTCATAATAGGGATTATCAAAGGATTGATCAGAAAGATTTTTTTTTTTTTAAGAAAACCACTCTGTAGCTAGAGAGATTGCAGGTCAGCAACATCCACACAAAAGTTACATTTCCTTATTCACCTGTGAATCAGCTCCAGCTGCCTGAATACGGAAAGGTTCCCCCACTACATGAACAGAGTGGACAAGTTAAATACCATTTTTTATGGATATTTAGGTATCACACAGATGCACATGGCATATGAGCCAAAACAGACAGGGAGGGCAAGCTACGTCCAAACATGCTTTGGAAAACAAAGGGGAGGGAGAATTGTGTGAGAAAAGAACACGGAGGGAAATACGACATCCTAAGGTCCACTACCCCTCCAGTGGACTATAAGAAACCCCTCAGAGAGCTTCTAGAGGTGCTGATTAGCATTCTGTCCAAGTTGTCCCAACTGTACAACCTGACACCTAACCTTTGAAGTTGAAAATACAGATCTAAATGTCGGCAGATTTAAGTGTCCAATAAATGTAGCCAATAATCTTTTTTGTTAATGTGACAGTTAATATGAAAACACAGAACATAGCTGGTATACAAATTCTGACTTTGCAACCTTCACAACTGAAGGTACACTGGGCTAATAGAATTACAAGATTTCACTTAAGAGGCCATGGCCAAACATGTTTTATTCACAGTTCTTCAGAAAAGAAAAACCAGAAAACATTACTGCACTTCTACTTGCAAGTCCTTACCAGTCAGATATCTGTTACATCAAAAGGGGCTCTCATTCCTACCTTGTACAAGCAAACAAAAACAAAAAAAAAAAAGAACCAGACTGATCCAGACTTTCTACATGCTTCAAACCATTGTGACAAAGATTGGTCTAGGATCATCATCCTTTTCTTCTTCTGATAAGAAGTGCCCCTGTGCTCTTCTGCTTCCAAAAAGAAAAATTCATGCTTTTGCACATTCAAACAACATGAGGGAGCACCCAGATGGAAACTGAAGGGACAAAGAGCCAAAGCACAGATGTATCTCAAACTCAGGCTGCTAAGCAAGGCATATTATTGTCCTTCTCCTGTTCTTCTAGTTTCTTATAGAGACCAAAAGGAAAGGCAGTTCCTCTTCGTCCAGCTCAACAGAGAGAAAAGCTTAATCAACTTTAAAAAAGTACTCAAGGTACCACTGTTCTTTCCTGAGCATTCATTTCCACACTGGTGGAGCATCATCCTTGGATCATAAACAATTTTCCTCTAACATCTGAGTCTTTGATTCCCTCCCCTTCTTTGTCTGTGAAAATATTTTTAAGTGACTATTAATGCACACAATCCACACAGTCAAGAGCAGAGGTTCCAAGTCTGGACTGTTACAGTACTGGAGCACATCTAACTCCTGTAGACACACCAAGTACATGACATTTCTTCCTTACTGACCCCAGTGACAGGATCAGTACGTTCTTGACTGTTTTGATAATGCCTGAAGCTCCCTGCAACATAAGCCATTCTTCTCAGCCTGCCAAGCTCAGGAACTAAAATTTTAAAAATGAGCAAGGAGAATCTTGAAAAAGAGAAAATAATTCCATTCTATCCTGACACTTTTGCTGCTGTTGGGAATCAATTTAATCTATGAAAGCAGAATTTAATTAGTTGTATCACTTGTCTTAGATGATGGCTACTCAAAACTGCCACACTCAACCTCAAACCAACTTTTAAGAATTATATGTACATGTCAATATATATATTGGGTTTTTTTCTATCATTTCTTGAAGTGACTTAGACAAAGAACTGCTTCCCTCACATACTGTGGGATTAAATCACATGAACACACCAATTTAAATTCTAGTTCTGAATTGGGGGGGGAGGGGATTGAGAATTGAAATAAATGTCTTATTTTACTCGATGCCAATTGGAACAAAATTCATCCATCAAGCATTAAGAAAAACTCACACATTAACTTCAGGAATAGTATTTCCCACTGAAACCTTTGAGGCTCCACTCAGTTTATAAATCATGAAAAGCTGAGGTTCATTCATTGAGGAGATTGATTATGGTACTGCTTAACTGCCTTTGCCCAAACTTCCCCATTAGAGACCACCTCACTCAGCAGCTTTGAGATTTCAAGTTATCTCCTGAGCAGTATCTCCCAGCATGAGAAACTTCTGTGCCTTGAACACTGCTTTCACAAATAAATACATGTTTGAGCCATGCATGGGACCAGCTTATCTCTCTTACATTTCAAGCATTCTCTGGGTGTTGGTTGGAACTCCTAAAGTGAGTCAGTGTTGGGAAGCTTCTTCCTCACACAAGTAAAGCAAGTTACAGAAATTTTGGGAGCTGGAAAGTGGTGAGAACAAACCTGGCAGGTCTAATTTACTCTTACAGGAAGGCTGTGTGATAGCAGCTGGATCTGTAGTGATCATAGTTAGTTTGCCTGCGCTGCAGTAAAAGGTGTGGCTGTAGCTTTCAGTCATATGTGAGCCAGCTTTCAGGAGATGAACTCAATTACCAATTATGCTGTGACCAAGATGGATCAGCTGGAGAAAACCATGCTAAAGAAGCAGGACACTGAGACCTCACAAGGCTTTTGTTGTTATTTGTATCTGAGCTAATCACAGAAAAAGTTGGATGTGCCTTCAAAAGCCATGGTACTAAAAATCCTACTCCAAAGCCCATTTTTAGAAACATAGAGCCTTTCCCAGCCATTCAAAAAAATGCATTATGACTAACTTACCAAATCAAACAAGTTCATCTAGTGGGTCTTAAAATACATAAGATATAATAATTAAAATCACCTGAGCATTAACTGATTTTAATACTGTCGCATTTCTGCGAATGGAGGCAGAGAGGGATTTGTCAGGAGTAGCTCCTCACTCTCCTCCTGCTGCCTTCCAGGCTGACAGCTCCTTGGATCCGGCTCCTTAACCCACAATTGTACCTGTTATTGTGTAAAAGTTTTCTCTATTTCTGGTGATTGCATGGGTGGATGACAACTTTTTCGTTCTGAGTCATTTATTTCTCCTTGGGCCTTTAAACTGCTCCTTTACAGTATAATCAGTCTCAGCAAATGAATAGTAATTACCATGTTAGAACACACTTTTTTCAACTAAATAATTTTTGAGTATAGGCTGTCCAAAAACTAACTTTGCATAAAACCCTAAGCTTACTCCATTTTCTCCTGAATTCCAAGTGGAAAAGAGAGACAAACTTATTTTTAATATTTTCTTTCACTGTATCTTTACCCTTCTTAGAGGAGCTTCCCCCCTTTCTACCCCTCACTCTAGTCTGGAAGGCCAAGGTGTTTCAGTGGTGTCAGGTTCCCTCAGATTATACATACAAAACCACTCCTTTCCTAGAACAAAATCAGTGAAAATATTCTTCAGAAAAATGATTGCCATTAGTTTCCTATCTATAAGTTCTTCTTTGTGTAGAGTATTTACAAGAGCACATAGTGGCAGGATGAGGGTGAATGGCTTCACACCGAGAGCAGGTTTAGATAAGATACTAGGAAATAATTCTTTACTGTGAGGATGTGAAGCTGTGGAACAAATTGCCAAGAGAACTTGTGGATGCCCCTCATCCCAGGCATTGCCCTCAGTAGAAGGTGTCCCTGCCCATGGCAGGTGGGTTGGAACTGGATGTTCTTTGAGGTCCCTTCCAATCCAAACCATTCTGCAACTCCGTGTCTTCTCTCAAAATCAACTGATGCATAGGCATGAAATTAAAGGATGCTACTGCTGTCATATCACTCCAAAAAAACCAGCACTTCAGCATTGCACCTCAGTATTCAGGTCCAGAGTCTTATTTGAAAATAAATATATTTATACGCATACAGAGTAGGATCTTGGGATCTCCTGAGGCTTCTCTCAGACAGTGTGACTCATAAAGCACCTCTCTGCCTCAGTGCAGAAATCACAACACACACAGAGGCTCCACAGAATTATTAAAGTATTTATACTGCATTATTGCTAGAAACCTCAACTCGGATTTGACTCATTTTTTACAGTACTTGCAGACTAGTTTTGACTGTGAATGTCAATGCTCAGAAGTAGATAGGTAAAATAGGCAAATTGTAGAAGACAACGTAAGAGGTGGCAGAGCCAAAACCCAATCCGTTTACAAGTATTCTAATAATATATTCTACAGACCAAGTTCTCTCATTTACGTTATCTATTTTCATTTTTTATCAAAGGCTTCCCTCTGCTAACCACTACTTTAGCAGAGAACTCAGTTCCAAAACAGTTCTAAGGAATTATACTCTTGAAAGGACACAGCCCTACTGATACAGCAATAATAAATCCATCTCATCGTGCAGGCATCATCCACAGGCAGCTCTTTGGGACACCCTTTCAACACATACTTACTCTGCTACTTTTTGCTTACCATGTTTGGGGGCTTTGTTTGTGTTTTGTTTGAACACTGAGGTGAGCACATTAAAGGGATTAGGCACCACTGCAGTTGAATAGACCAATACTCGATCCCTTTCACAGCGTTAAGTGGACACAGTTTGCAACACTTTCAAATTCAGCAGGTGAAAAACAACGGCGCCAATCGGAGCTGACACATCAGTTACAGACATGAAACACGGAGGTTTCCAAAGGAAACAGAGCACTCCGGCCCTCTGCAAGCGACCCCCTAGAGAGAGAAAATATTAGGTGATCTTTCATTCTCTGGCCATACATTTCGTCTCTTTCCACTGTAATCTGAGAACTGTCAAGGAACCCACCGCTGAATGATCTCATCGACAATAGGTTAACAGCCAAGACTGATGGGCAGGTGTTAAACAGCCTCAATAAAGTGCTTTGCTACAGGCAAGCACGTGAGGCAACAGACTCAGCCCAAAACTTTGGATTCTGTATTGAGGATAAATAAATCTCTCCCAGCTCTTCAGAATACCTTTGAATCTGCTTTTATCCACAATAATTGTTGGTTTCCACAGATGAAACAAACTTAACCACTACAGAAAAATCAGGTACCATCCAAGCTTTTCCAAATAAAGATTTATAGTTTCTGATAAACACAAAAGTACAAGAAACAGTTTAAAAAACATTTCAAATCATATTACTTATAAATATATTCACATGTACATGCAGGTTCACATAAATAATCGAAAATTCCTCAAAAATAATTTTAGAAGACATCTATGTGGCTACCTAACTTCAACAGAATTTTAAATAACTGAAAAACTGAAAATCAGAGGAATTGTTTCTATAACGGTATGGGAAAACTGGGAGCATTTCCGAACAAAAGCAATTTTTAAATGCTTTTTAAAAATTGGAAAACAAAAGGCATAAAATAAATAATTCTTTATAGTTGTCACTTTTTGTTACTGTTCAGTCAATACTAATTACTGATTCAAACAATTTAAACTGGAATGTCCAAACCAGAAACAAAAATTTGAGCTCATACAAAGAAAACATATTTTGTTCGGGGTTTTTTAAAGTAGCAAATATTCCAAACTGGGCAAAAATACATTGACAAACCTGTAGAAAGGGAAGAGTGCCTAGGTTTAATGCCATCTTTCATAAATACCTCATGTTATACTTCCATATAGCAATTTCAAGAGTAATTTTCTCATTAAAAATAGAGTAAAATAAATGAGCTCTTGATGTAGATGTCTAGCTGAGGCAAGTCCTCAAACGGTGTTGTTTTTCCAACGTTGAATGTTACCCCCATTTTATTAGTAGCATAGGACATGCGAAACAAAATAAGGCCCTAGAGCTTGATATATAGAAAAGGCTCTTCAAAAAATACAAGGGTTAAAAGGAAGTAAGGAAAATGTCAAAATGTTGCTAAAGTGTGCACAAAGTGTCTGTTTAATATAAAGATCAGTGCGCTAACTGAAGCTGTGCAGTACTGAAACAAAAAGTGCCTGTCAACAAATAGAAAACTAGGTAGAAATAATTCCAGAGATAAAAGTAAACATTTTCCATTTATATTTCAATTTAGCATTTGAAAAATACAGAAAAGCTCTAGAGATAAAGTGAGATGCCTGCCTTCAAAACACCACTAATCATTACTGCTGTTCTGGGAAGGTCAACATCCAAAAAAAAAAAAAGGCATCTGCATATTAAATTTATTTGGCCTTTTTTCCCAAGTGTTTTCAGAAGGAGAGCATGCAAGAGAAACAATATTTACCTCTAAAGATTAAAACCCCACCTTTTGAAACACTTTATTGTATACACTGACTCAAAATGCTCCCAAATAAATTAAAAATTAAGTAAAATACAAGCAGTTTTATATTTTGAACTCATGATCAAGGTATTAAATTCTTTTCTTCAGGACTAATTAGGCCCAACTTCCCCAAATGTTTACCAGCAGCAGGTCTATACTGTCCCAGCAAAACCAGCATTTCTGGTGTTTCATCTCCTTGCTAATGGCTGAAGATTCATGCAGTGTGTCTGCATTTCTTGTGGACAGCAATTACTATGATAAACTATTTGTCCCTTTTGTGAAAGAAAAGAATTAACAATTTTCAAGACATTTTGCAGCATAGAAATGACCCAGCTCTCAGTAATTCTGCAATGCATTGTAGCTGTTTTCTCACCAGCCCTAACCTGCAAGAAATATTCCTGGATGTAGAGACGTGTCCTGCACAAATCCCCAACCCCAGCCACACTTAGGACTGTGAAACTGGAGAGCAGAACACATCCATTTGTGCTGCCAATCTGCTTTGAATCCATGTAATTCATAATGACCTCTGCCTGGGAAGAGAAAAGTCATGGGAAAAGGTTTTTTACCAAAATCTAGAGCCATTTTTCCATAATCTGGTCCCTGCCATTTGGGTCTTCCAGCACTCCCTTCTGGAGCCTTCTGACACAGCCCAAAGCCAAGCTTGTCCCAGTGCCAAACCCCTTCCCCAGCACTGCAGCGTGAAGCAGGGCGCTGTCAGCAATGGCATCCCACCTTCCATCCCGCAGGCACCAATGCATCCCCCTCTCTCCAGGGATAATGCTGTTCAGAAGACTCAAATAAACAAACCATCCTCCATAGTGGTATGAAACAATTCCAATCCCAATACACTCTTAAAATCAACAGACACAAAAATAATAACCCTGCAAGGTGTCCCTTCTTGCCCCCTTTCACTGAGCGACATCTTCCGTAAAACAAAAAAAAACCAAAAAATCTTTAATCATGAGAAGGAAATAGGAAGATTAATTAAACACTTGCTATCTCTACATATCCCATTCTAAAAAGAAAACAACCACTTTCATGCAGGAGCACTCTAGGTGTAAATATATTAAACTTTCAATCATCAGTATACAAGGACATTAGAGAAAAAGAGCATTACCTAAGGCAGAATTACCTTCCAGTTGTAATGTTTGCCATACAAGCATCTGAGTGCAATGAAACAGAGACCAATACAATGGGAACTCAAAATTAATATGGAACGATAGGACTGAGATTACACAATTATTGCCATTTTAATACACACTGGAAAGCAGAAACAAGCTCTCAATTATCAAAATGTCTCAGGGAGTGGGAAGTAGCATAGAAAGCCTCACTGCTGTATTACACTTATGACTCTTCAGGCCAGTACCTTTTGTCACTTGCCTTAATAGTGATATCAAACACTGCACATGACACAAGGAAAATTGTGGAGGGCTTTGCTATCAATCACTTTAAGCTTCTAACAGTAAACAAGAGTGTTCAAGCAGGAAGATCTGTGCAGCAAAGCAATGTCTCTTTATGGTCTCCCAAGGGCTCATTCTTTAACATACAGACATTCCGGCTGAAGTCCTTCAAATTCACACTAAGATATTCTACACTCTCACAATTTCAAATACCTTAACATCATATTTAATTTTTATCTTTTAATTTAACTTAGGAGATATGTTAATCCTTAAAAACAGGTTGAATTGGTCCTTGCGACAAGTCCTTCAGGCAATTTTGCCTCAGTATCATGTAAGTTACAACATCTTTTACCCTGGCTACCATTAGGATTTACAGCCAACGACCTCCAATATTTATCAGCTTGTCTGACTTTAATTATAATATGCACGGAGCTAATGGAGCTAACTTCCAACACCACATCTATCAGACTCAGCTCTCAGAAGCTCGAAGTGAGGCCCAAGCACGAATGCTAACTAAGGTCACATGGATTTCCTTGTGCTTCCCAGTTTGTATCATGCATTAATAACAGTGCTGATTGAACCAGGAGATAGCAGAGAGAAGACACTTGGTACATCCAGTGTATGGTGAAGGCAGCTTTACCCTGGGAAGCCCCACACAGCAGGACTGCCTGGTACACACACTGTGGTGTGATGGAAATCTTACACTTTCCATTGGAGAGACCAGAAAACGAGAAGGAAAAGCAAAAAGAGAATATTAAGAGGTAGTCAGCTCACAGCACTCAAACATATCAACTCCTCTGGGTTTGCCACACACTTGGTGTTCACAAATCAATGCCACATTACCTACATAACCTGACCTTGCCAAAATCACTCACTCTTCAGGACAGACCGAACACAACAAATTAAATCTGAAAAGCAAAATGGTAAAGAAAGTTAACAGGGCTACCTGGAAACAAAGTTGTAACTCCAAAACCTTTACAGCTCTAACAGCTACAGGCAGGGCTCATTACCAGTGGGTTCTATGTTAGTTTTTTAACATGTGCACTTGCAAAGATCAATACACAGCTCACATTTGTGCTGTGTGCACAAAAAGGAAGGAGCAGAAGGAATAGTGCAGTTTCAATGAAGGTATGTTCCTACAAAGCCTGAATGCTGTGTATTAGGTCCTACCCTCCATCTTCATAAAACTGACTTGCTCAGGAGCCTGAAAAGCTAGACGCTGACTTGCCAAAAAAAAAAAAAAACAAAACAAAAAAAACACCCAACCACAAACAAGCACATCAAGAAATTTGTGTGTTTTTCCCCAGAAAAATCACCTTTTTTCATGTCTCTAAATGGTACCAAGCCAAAGTCCTATTCCTACAGATTTTTTTTTGTATTTATGCTACCTCTGTATTTAGAGTTCAACTTCTAATTACAGGTTCCAGGTAAGTGACATTCATCAATACAAACACAAACTGTCTTTGCTGTTCATTTACACATAGGCATACACATTTGAACATACATATCACACACATATATAGTACACTGAGCGATGACACTTGGTGTCAGCATGAGGACAGGAATACAAACAAAAAATGTCCCCTTTAAATGGTCACAGCAGATATGTTCATGTGTGTTGTGCACATGAGGGTTTATCCCATTTTTCTCCTATCCCTTACCTCACCAATCAGCCTCAGCAGCAGGTGGGCAGCTGTTAAGGACAGACACACCAAATCAACAGATCTCTCCCCAAAAGCTGGCTCTGCTTTATTAGCTGCTGTGCCACTGTACAGGCAGCTGCTATGTCCTTAGGTGTGAAGACTGCAGGGGAAGGAAGACAACCAGCTCCTGATTAGCCTCCTGATTAATGTTGCCCAGATTACTCCACAGCTTTTCCTATCATGAGGGAAAGCTCACAAAGGACAGAATCATAACCCAGTCCTCACAACTTGCATTCCAGTGAAGCCTCAGAAGCAGCGTGTGATCATGAAGGGAAAAAGGCAAATCATTTCGAAGGCTCTGACTTGCAGCCTCAGCAAGTAAATGGTGCATAAGCCTCACTGCGTAGTGTGGCAGCAGTTATGGCTTTTTACCAATTACCTCTAATAGGGATGGTTCCATTTCCCCATTGCCCTGTGAAGCAAGGAGAGAGACAGAGCCTGTACCTTAAATAGAAACACTAACTGCAAAGTGCACGGCTGTCAGATGAACCACAAGTGAACACAGAAGTCACTTCAGACTTAATAAATACTGATGTAACTTCCTCACCCTTAATACAAGGAGAACAAAACTGCCGGTGAGTACAGCGAGGCCCTTCCAGAAGCTTGTAGGTTGGGGAAAAAATCCCCATTGCTTCAATAATGTCTTGCCTAATTAGGCCCTTTTGGTCAAGGTGTCAAAGAGAGGAGGAAGTGCCTTCTCCAACAGCAATGCTAACAAATACAACCCCTATTTTGAAGCAATAATCAGAGTTTCTTTCCAAAACTGGTGACAAAGTGGGGCATATCACCTTTTTTCTTAAGGATTCACATGAAAGGTATTAAAAACTAGATTTTAGGTTGGCTTCTGTTATTGACATTTTTACAAGAAACATTAGGAGCAGGACGTCAGCTCAACCCTCACCACAGCCATTAACTTCCCTTGTGATAAATGTTTGCCGCTTTCAAAAAAGCAAACAAATCTAAACCACACATAGAACCTGTGACCTGAATATTTTGAACAGAAAAGCTGTAGAAAAGCCAGAGGGATGTGAACACTGCTTGCATGCTCCATTTGGTAACTGCAAGGTTATGGGCCATGAGTGTAAACCTGACTGATGAAGGCCAAGTGCAAATTACTCTGATTGATAAGAACAAGACACGTTGAAGTTCCTGACTGGCACATGGGATCAGGCTCACTGTGACTGATGAGGACATGTACATGCAATTGTGGTTGGAAGGAGTATTTATAAACCCTTCTCTGCAAGGGCCTGCAGTCTCCAGACAGGTTAAACTGATATATGGAAGATTCCCCTAAATTTCAGCAAAATTAAGTTTTGTCACATTTCTTAAAAAGGTCTTGGTAAAAACATATTCAAAAGGCAAAACCATCTGTAGATAAAGCACTGAGATTGGTCATCTCCCTGACACTCCAAATACTTCTCCTTGGGAATTGATGTTCAAAGCATAGAGATGAAGCATCTTGCCAGCTTCTGTGGTCTTTTAAGTTTAATGACTATTTTGGCTTAATTTTATTTTAAACATATGATATTTCATATCAGTAAGTCAAGTTCTGTAAGAGACACCCCACCATGAGACAGGCTGTAGGCAGAGTCTGGTGTCTGACAACATGGCTACATCCTACACAAGATTTTCTAATGAAAAACTTGCTTGTGGATGCATTAACATGTTTCAAATAAATAAACTAGGAATTAACATCACACATTGCCACTTCTATACAATTACCACAGTAATTAAGAGCAATAAACATTAAATGTTCAAAATACGTCTTTCAGATCCTTATCAGAGTCTTTCCTTTTCCTTAAAATAAATAAATAAAGATTTTTCTCCTAACACCACATCTCTTTAGCACATAAAGAATTAGCTAAATTGAAAGCAGTCATCCTCCCACCCAAGACATATGGGAAAACAAAGCTATTTGCATATATCCCCACAGGTCTCCTTTCGCTTGCCAATTTCCAGTCTTTAAACCGTTATTAAGGAAAAAAACATTTAGCTGCTTATTTTGGTTAGTGTGTTCTGCTAAAGAGAATACTCAGATCAATATTTTTTGTCAATTTTTTTTTTTTTTAGTTAGATTGCTAACATAAATAAGAACATTCAGGAGTATGTTGATCTAAATATCTCTAAAATCATTCACACTTACATGAAAGAACCATAGGTATTCTTACCTCCTCATTTTCTAATAAATCCTGGACAAAAAAAAGTGTCTCTACAGATTTCTGCTGAAGCAATACTTGAAAAGCAGTAGTGACCACAACTAGGAGGAAATTCAACTAGGCTTTTTTGGTTTTTAAACAATCATTCTGAATCCCCAAATGATTGTCTCGAATGTCTAACACTAACTTCCATCATTATTAAAAACCAAATATCTAATTAGCTATTGTTTTGCTAGACAGCAAGGGTAATCCTTCTTCATACATTAATATTAAAAACCTGCTATGAAAATGTAATTCTCTCCTGAAAAGGATCAGAGCTCCTCAAATACTCCCCCCTGCCTGAGGTGATTATTAGTTTTGTAAGGATGCTCCTTTCCCTCAGGAAGCACTGTCAGCCCCTCTGCAGCAGAAGGGTCTCAATTTTGTTTGGTTTTACTACAGAGTGATTAAAAAAATTTCATGAAATCCCAAGCAAAAGAAAAGTCCACCTTCAGATAAATTTAAAAATGTGAACAAGAGAAAGTTAGAACTTGCATTAACCATGATTAAATTGAAATATTTTAGCAGATCTTAAATCAGCACAATAACTACTGTAGACACAGGTTTTTAGAACTCTTCTAGAGATGGTTTACTCCATTGCAATCCATAATACAATATGAGAATAACAATGAATCTTCCCGACATCAGCTAAGGAAGATGAAACACAGAAGGTTAATTAGCACACAAAAGAGATTAAACAACACCAGAACATTAGGAATGCACCCTTTGCTAAGCAGCAGCACTCACTAGTCCTGTGACTTTGTCTGATGTTTGGATTACTTCATGTTTAGCAATGCCTGATTAAAGCTTTTAGTACCCTTGGATATTCTGTAAGATCCTTTTCCTTTGGAAAGCCCTGATATCAAACCTAGGTGAGCTGCTGCTGGGCTGATTCTTTGCTAAGAGTCTGCAAAATCGAGTTCACAGTACAACCTTTTGTACAGCAGGAGTTTGGAGCTCTCACTTGCCTTGATGACCTATTTTTCCTAATCATGTAGAAAAGGCTTAAAGCCTCTGCCATAATAGATTGATTTACAACTGGTCAACAAGACCAGCATGATTCAGAACACAGGCAGGCTGACAGATGACCTCGCACACAGAGGGTAGTAACTGATGCTGTACTTTTTGCACCAAGTAAAATTCAACATAAACTGAACAATTCACTCTTTGCATCCATGTGGACAGCCCATTCTGCAAAGTTTGGTGTGTTTCAGTTTGAGGTTATATTTGGCCTTTGCAGTCCCTCTATTCAGCCTGGAGATAGAGCACTTGCACATGGATGTGTTTTGCAGGACAGGAACACAAACTGCCTCATGCACCCTCCTGGCACGGAAGGAATCGAGCTCTGCCTCCTGTAGGTGTTTCCTCACATCACACAGACCTTCCTGCTGCAGGACTGAAATTCAGGAGTCTGAGCATTTTAGACAGGCTGCTATAAATTCTCCAATTCCCTTCCTGTGATTACTCATTTGTATTTGGATTTCAAGGAGACTTTTCACTCATTTTTCAAGTTAATGGTAGACCAGCTCTTACGTAATTTGAGGAAAAAAAAAAGTAATAAATTTTTCATCTTTATAATCTAAACTGTCGCAGTCCAGATTCTTTAACTTAAACAAGAAAATAGATCTCAGTCTTAAAAAAAAAGTTTTTCTCTCCTTGCCCCAAAAGCGAAGCTTTCAGCTAATTTTTACACTGTTAATTTTTTTAATAACATGCAATGGAGTTGCTGAGTTAGTGAAATAAAGCCCTTCTATCATCTTTACTACAGCTAAGCCCAAAAGGGAAGCAGACAAATCTCACTGCTAACTTTGTAGTTTCCCATCTTGCCACTTAACTCTACTAAGCAGTTGGTTATTTTTCTTCAAGCAAAGCACATTCTGAACCATCAAACACCTTTCTGATGCATCTGAAGAGATCCTAAATGACTTACTGCTCTCTGGCATAACCAAAAAAACCTTCAAGATTTCTCTTACTCCTAGTTTGTTAATTTTCTGCCTAAACCAGATCCAAAGGGAACTGGCTAAATAACAGGAATCTGATTAGGAAGAAGATGGTCTGAGATTCCCCCAAAAGCACTTCCAACTTCTAGTGTCATCACTGCCATTACACCAATGTCACATCTCTCTGAAGCCAGTATGTGGTTACTGAGGGTTGCTTAACTTGGCAAACTCACTTGTCTCTGGGATTGCAGGCTCTTCTATCATAATTTGGAATTATCTTTCTTTCCAATTATTTAATTAGGATTTGAGAGAAAGAAGACTTAAATTTACCTGTCATCAGTACTCAGTCAACCCCATTTGGCCAATAATGCAGCATTTGAAATGTTCATCTTTCCTTGCCTCCCACCCTTCCCATTGCAAGGCTGCCCTTGTTATTCCTATTTTAGTAATTTAGTTTCACTTAATTACAGCTTGTCCAGGCTTATGTGGCTGCACAAGATGGGAGAGAATAAAAGATATGCAGCACCACAAAGACTCCCACAGATACTACTTTATACAGCAGTGTGTCACCAAATGCGCCTTGCTAAATAGGGAGAGTGCACTTTGGGTGGTCCAGACTACTTTTAAATAGTTTGACGCACTCATAGATGCTTCCATACATAGGGGAATTATAACAAAGCATCCTCAATGCAGATAAACAGGGAAAATCTTCACTGAAAATTAAAACACACTGCTGTTTCTTCAGCCAAGATTTCTATTGCACCACGAGAGCCTGGTGGGGTGTCCTGTTGGGTGTTGGTGCTCAGGCTGTGCTGACTCATGAATACAATGCCAGAATTTGACCTTTAATTATTCTTCCACAGCAGGATGGATTATTTCTATGACAAAAACAAATGACAGTTCCTTCCTGTAAAGATTCTGTCATTTGAAGGATAAAGGCGATTACAGAGAAATGTTGGTTCTAGTTAATGGACTATTCCTTTGTTAAGTAAGTTCCCTTGATATTATTATAAGGCTTTTGGAAGATGAGATATGTCTTGATTCCTGTTAATGGCAATGCCAAACATTAATACAAGTGGGCCAAAGCAAAATGACTTACAGAATTACTGAGGAGCTGCAGTAAGACAAGTGAGATCACTGAGTTATGGCCTGTTATGCAAGGAAGGCACTTTGTACTTGAAGCACTGGATATTGTTTGGTCTTTTGGTATAAACATAACAAAACTATTCTTCCATGGCAGAGTTTCTTTATTTTCCTGACTCCTCATGGATGCTTTTCTAGGAAGATACTTTGCTGTTGATATAAACAAACGGCGGCCAGAAGCAGAACAGAGGAAATCACTCTGACTTTGCAAACGAAATTCAAGCCAGCTGTAACACACATCAGTGCTGAATCGCTATCCTGAATTCCCTTCCTCGTCTGCTATGCAACAGCTGAAGATTGATCCACCCAAAGGTTTGATTCCTGCTGATGGATGAGGTAGGGTGCTGGGATGGTGCCAAAGAAGGCCATGGAGCAGGTGATTTTGAGTGACATCGTGCAGTGCTTACAGGACAACAGAGCTCGTGAAGAGTCTGGAGCTTAAGTCCTGTGAGGAGCATCTGAGGGATCTGCAAACGTTTAGCCTGAAGAAAAGGGGGCTCAGGGGAGACTTCTCTCTTCCTACAAATACCTGACAGGAGGTTGTAGCCAGGTGAGGGTCCATCTCTTCTACCAGGTAACAAGTGGTAGGACAAGGGGAAATGGCCTCAAGTTGCACGAGGGGAGGTATAGATTGGATATTGGGAAAAATCTCTTCAGTGAAAGGTTCATCAAGCCCCTGGACCAGGTTGCTGAGGGGAGCAGTGGAGTAAGTGGAGTCACCGTGCCTGGAAATATTTAAAAGACCTGTAGACATGGCACTTAGGAATGTGGTTAATATTTGGACTTTATGATCTTAAGGATCTTTTCCAATCTAAATGATTCAATGAAGTGGGGACTGTCAATAGTGCCTGACCCCACAAGACATTCCAAATTGATGAACTCAACTACTGTCTCCAAACAGTGTTACAGTAGCTGTTTCCATTTAGTGCTCTCCCATCACAGGGAATAATCAATGAAATTATTGCAAGGGAAGTCCCAGCTCAATTTCTGTCTGTTTCTTGAAGCCCTGTATGATTCTCCCATATGGCTTTGTAAGAAACAGTCTATTTCAGTCTTGGTTACTAAACCAAGAGACACTAAAACAAAATATCCAGTATTAAAAAGGATCTCTGCAGGACTCAATGTTCCCCAGTAGTGAGACTAATCCTATTTACTCAATTCGTACACAAAAAAGAATGCATTATTTCCACTTAAATGCTATAGTAAAATGATGAATGTTAAATCACTCTCCAATAGAACTCAGATATTCAGATTACACTAGTAATGGGCTCTGAGTCTGAAAAATCCAAACTTTGAAGCAATTTTTCCTCTGCTTTTTATTTAATTTTTACAGTCTAATGATGCATTTTCTTCTGAAATGATTAAAATAACTCCCAGAGCACCAGATCCAAACATTAAATACATCAGAAGGTAAATGCAGAAGGCATAAAAGGCCCACACAGCACAATTCAATGAAGAGCAAAACTCTGACCCCTTTGCACTTCTCTGGCTGGGAGGAGAATTTTGTGTGGCTGTGGACAGCTAGCTAGACATTGAAAACAATTTGGACAGGGTGCTGAAGAAAGCCAGCAAACCCACAAATGATTTAGCCATAAGAAAAATAAATAAATAAAACACAGGATCTCTATACAAGAAACATGAGGAGAAGAAATGGGATTTCTGTCTCAGTAAGGAAAACAGAAAAGTGATGGGAAGCCACATCAACTCTAAACTGGTAAAACAAACAAGAAACAATCTCCAAGCAGGAAAGAATCCAAAGCAGTCCTGCCTGTAGTGGCACTGGAAAGATTACTGGGGGGACTGGGCAAAGGCACCAAAGGAGCAGAGGAAATAGGTTTCCTTGATTCTGTTTATGGGCTCATACACATTTACACACAAGTGTATACATATATATAAATACACACGTGCCTTTACTATTTTTCTTGAAATTCATCCATAAATATCTATCTATATATCTATAATTCTGTATCTAAATCTATCCATGTACACATGTGTGTGTTTGTATATTTATGTATACACATACATGAATCCCCTCCCCTACCCTACTGCTTTCATGAAAGCCAACAGGGACTGGGAACCTATTCAAAGCTCATTGCAAATCGAGATATCTGAATATATTTTCTCAGAATTATGTCACTGCCTGAAGCCCTGCCTATATCCTCCAGGAAAAACTTCTGCTTCTTTCTGTTCAATTTCCAGCTATGTTTTTATCAAACATTCTAAATGGATGTATAAACATTGAGTCCCCAACAAATGTGAACTAAAGAGACTCCCTTCTGGAATGTGTTCCCCAAGTTCCCAGCTCAAGTACACCAGATCATCCTGACATTTCTCCTCCTCCTTTTCACGCACCTAAACAAACTGCTTAGCCTCATGCCATAGGTAAAAAATCAAGAGATTCAAACACCATCAGTCAAGGAAAGAAAGTCAAGAACTCAGAACCTTCTGCACATGACATCTACAATTTCCAAAGACCTCTCAGCCCAAAATGAATTAATTTGCACCCTCTGCTTCCAGGCTGCTGAACTCTGCTCTTTCTTTAGAGAGTGTGTGCTGCATTTCAGAATATAAAAGGGGAAAAAAGAATTACCAATATCCACTAGTTTCTGCAAAGTTGAGCCTGAAGACTGGTCACTAAAATGAAACAATGAGTTGAAAAAGAAACAGTTAAGAATGAACAGTGAGGGCTTTTAGAACTAGAATAATAACCACTTTTGACCAGATGACTGAGCTGAAAAACTGGTGGAAAACTGCTTCTAATAAAGCCTTTCATTTCTATTTTTCATGAGCATTCACCCAGATAGAGACTTCTGAAAATGTTTAAGATACCAAGTGATTTTAAAAATATCTATTTTGAATCCACAGTGCAATCCTTCTGTTCTGAAAGTGTCAGTCCAGGGGATTATGAATTTTTCAAAAGAACTTGTATCACCTCTTTCCAAAACATTTTTCAAACGATTTGAAAGGTCAGAATTATTTCCTGCACTTGCCTTGAATTTCTGAGTGAGACCAGATGCCTGAACCTGTCCAAATTCTTGGTCCAGAGATCTCTGACTGGTTTTTGCTACCACTGAACTTACAGGTAAGCTATGACAGTACACACTGAGAATAAAGTCTGTACCATAACTGCAAGTTCATTTGTGTATCACATCAGGCATTGTCCTGGAAGCATTTAATAGCTTTTATAGGAAACAACCTCTGTCCATGCTCCCATACCATGCTAGGAACTAGGGGGTTGTTAGAGAGGGGGAAATCTTACTGCTGCTATTAGAACCCACACTCACATACCTTAAAAATCAAAGCACTAAAAGTAATGTATAAGTAATAATTTGAGGTGAATTTGACTTTCTTTAATTACATTGAATGTTATATACTGTGATGCACTACTAAATAAAAAGAAATGCTAGAAAAATGACAAAAACCCATGCTTAATTTAAGTAGACCCATTACTTTAAGTGCTGCTACAGTCAGAAAAGTGATTCAAGGATAAGTATGGGAACACACAATGCCATTTCTTCAATAGCTTCCAGATCAAATTCGATGTAAAAGTCAAAAGGTGAATTTTTTTTTCCTCTATCCCATGGTATCACAAACTCCCTGTTGGACTTGGAGAACTTGGCTGAATTCTTTCTTTCTTGGCATTCTCTGCAGCTTCAATGATGATCATACATTAAAAGACACAAACTTTTTACAGGAAAGGCTTCATTTTTTCCAGGTAGATTTTGTGTTAGTCTGGAAACTAGACAGCTGGTATGCAGTTATGCCCTGAATAGCTAGGTAGTGCAGAAAGTGTGCAGAATAAGTACTCAGAGGACTCTGTTCCCTGTCGGGTGAAAAGGTGCTTAGCCCAAGTCTATTCCTCCCCTTTATCATCTCATACAACAGCACCAATGCAGAGATGCCCAAGGATCCCCTCCCTAAGTGATTGCTGTTGCAGACTGATAACCATAAAGAAGTTCTATTTCCCTGAAGCTGGCTGCTTAAAGTCTATATATCTTACTATTCAAACAGCAATCTTAATTCAAGCTTCTCCACAACGGTTCCAGCTGGGATGCACCAACCCATTGGAAAAAAAACAGGCATTTTTAATAACACATGAAAATTATCACACAGCACATGCAGGAAAAGTCAGGCACTCCCTGGTGGTGTCAGATGTGCTGAACAGGCACCTACCAATACCTGTGCAGTTGGCTCAACACCTCAGGAGCCAGATTCCCACTATTTACATTAAGTAAGGGGTGCTCACTGGGAAAATGGCAACCCCAGTGATGCAGAGTGGTTGGCTGGCAGCTGAAATCGTGAAAGATCATGAAAGCAGAAGATAACTGATGTTATAAACAGACAAGGACAAAACAAAACTTAAAGCAGGTAAGGTGAAAGTGGCTGATGTGCAAATGCTCTGCATTGCTTCTTTTTTATTGTGACAGCCAATGCTTCACATCACAAGTGATTTGCAGCGTTGCACGGGGACTGTGGAAATGCATGCATTTCTCAATTTTCATTACTATATTCCTCTGCAAATTAAATAACTGCACAAGTAGAAGCCTGCACAAAGGGATCTTGACAAAAGACACAATGTTCCAGGATCAATATCTTGTTGTAAAATTATTAATAGCACAATGCCCATAATTTACAATCATAACTGAGGCCCTTGACAGGCAGGACTCAGAAATAAAACTGCCACATAACTGCTGTGGGAAACACAACTTCCCACAAAAACAGTCATATCAAAAATTAAGTTCTTTCCACATAGCAAGACTGATCAAGTAGCATTCAAAGTTAATGCAGCATCAATGAAAAAGAATAGACATCTAATCTTAAAAGAAAAAAAAAAAAAACAAAATAATTTGGAAAGCCATGAATTGTAGCCTTGGGGTTTTCCCCTGTAGGAACCATGCTCTCTGCATACAGGTTTGGAAGGTCAAATGTTCTTCAAAAGTTTTTTCTGTAAAACGTTTACATCACACTTTTCTTCAGCAGACAACACTCATTTATTGACACCAAAACTTAAGAATAAAATATTGCAGCTACTTTTCACGTCTAATACTATTTTCATTGACAAAGTGGACTCAAACCATCCTTTTTTTATCTTATATTTTGTAATAGGAATATGCAGACATGTATGAAGGAAGGCAGAGAGACCTAATCTAACTACAGAGATAAAAAGTGTTTTTCAGTAGTAAGGTAATCTAGTGAAAACATAGCTATTACTCACATTTCTCTTCAGAAATATGACTTAATATTCCTCATTGTTTATATTTTCACATCCAGCCTCCAAACCCCTTCTCAAATCCATCCTCTAACCACACATCTGTTTATTTGCTCACCCCTAGACACACAGTTTCAACTGTTTATTTCCCAGCCTCATCTTCTGGTGGGTGGCACCCACAGCTTTTAACTTATAGTCATTTTACAGCTTCGTAAGACTCTTTATGAAACTTGCCCCACTGCCAATTTATCTGTCAGAAAATTCGACTGCTGATGATTCTACATCCATAAGGTTAGCAAAATAAAACATTAAAGTTTCCAACAAGCACACATTGTTGCAATGTAAGAGAGAGACAAAAGATGCTTCTGTAGACAAAAATGCAATTCAAAATACATCAGCAGAGCTGAAGCTTTTTAGGATGGCACCAACAGATCTGAATTCTGCTGCAAATTCTCTTACAGCTGGGTAGACCTGGTTCCACAGAGCACCATCTGAGAGCCATGGACAAACTTAAGGTCAGCTTGACTTTTTTCCCAAAAACTCAATGTTGTCAGTGTCAGCAACAGAAACCTCCCAGTGTGGTCAGTGGGGAGCAGGCTTCTGTGCATCTTCTGAAATTACACACAAACCACAAATGTGAGAAGTGGGAAAACAAGGGTTAAGTCATGAAGATGCAATATCTGTATGAACTCCTATCTTTTCTTAGGTAAGTACAGGAGAACTGAATGGATGATTATCAACCAACCTTTCCCCTGTTGGTACAGCTCAGTAGGAGAACAGAGTATCATTGAGGAGAGTTTGAGTGCTGCAGCTCTCAAGTTTGAGGTCTTTAAAAGGTCACTCATGCAGAACCAAGCCATTACCCATTCACTGTGAGTGATAAAATCTAGGAGCTGATTTCACATTTGGGTGGAATGCCACAGTTTGCATCCTGCTTCTACAACTTCCACTTAGCCAACTTTGCACTAAAACTTCCACATCTCTTCTGTGAAATCTCTCAATTTCTTGTTGTAGACTTTAACACATTTTATTGTAAAGGACCATATCCTTTCACTGAAGTTGTGGATACATTTTTGTCTGTCATTTTTATCAGTGTAATACAAGGCATATTTTATTGTAACCACAAGAATATTATGGGCTTGTTAGGCTGTTCAGAAACTATTCTGTGTTTCTAACAGCCAAGTCTAGTGCTGAAATTATAATTCAAAATGTGTGTCAGAGAAGGGACAAGTAATAACTTTAATAAATAATTCTCAGCTTCAATCTAACACAGTATTGTTATAAACATGGGACTTCCTTAAACTGGGCAATGCTATTTTGCCTTCAGAAAATCTGACAGTTTCCACAAGGAGGAGACCAAAGGCTTTTAGAGATCAACAAATGAACAAATTAAAACACTACTCAAAGAAATGGTACAACTTTCAGAGATCAGGTAGAGAAGGACCACGTATTATAGAAAACCACAAAAGCCCAGTGCTGGAAACTCTCTGTAATCCCAAACACGTCACCTCCCTCATCAGGGAACTCCTGCCCATTTAGCAGGGAGGTGCAGCTGGAGAAGCAGGAGCAGGGCCATGCCCCGGGTGCTGGCAAGGTTCAGTTGGTTTCTTTATGGAAACCCCTCCCACTCAATTCGTATGAAAAAAATTATTCTAGTGGAATTAGCCTAAGATGGATGTCACATCCATGAGCAAAAGGAGAGCAAACAGCACATGGGCAGCTGCAGCACATAGCATGCTCTCCACTGGAAGAAGCAGAATTGCCTGTGGCAATTTTCCATAACCTTACCATCTTACTGATCCAACCTGTGCTAAAAGGAAAAGATAAATCTGATCATAACTGAATTTAGAGGTATGTGAATTAAGGGTTTCAGAATTTGCTACTGAGATGTTAAGCCTTTGCAAAAAAAAAAGAGAATAAAAGAAAAAAAAAAAGGCAAAGAAACAGATGTATCACTGGAATAAGGGATACCTTAGTTCAGTAAGCAGGTTGGCTAGCAGGGAAAATAGGCAATAGCAGTTTGCACACAGAGTATTTGGGGAGTTTCTAAGACATCCTAATAAGATGATTTTTTTTCTCATTCATTCTTAAAATAACTGCTAGAATAATTTTGACTCTTTAAACCCAATCCCCTGCTAAAGAGCAACTTTCTCATCACTAGCACAAGGCCACCAAAAGAACACCTACCACGTACCTTGTGACTTCTGCTTCCAAAGCATTCACTGTTCAAGCATTACATAGGACAGTAATTACAGGGTAGTTTATTTGCTGGGTTAACTAGATTTTTGAGTCTACAGAATAGCTCTACAAGCATCATGGAAGTCTTCTCATGCTTAAAACAATTCTATGTCATTAAAAGGATGTTACAGTCTCAGTTTATTTCTTACTTAAAACCATCCTCATAATCTTCAATGATCCTGTTAAAGAAACAGCAAGTAACTATCTAGCAACTGAGAACAGAAATCTGCTCCCAAGACTTTCAGAACTCTTTTAAACTCAGGATTCTTGTTTTTTCCTTTGCTGGATTTTGGGGATTTTTAAACCAGGACTAACCAAAGATTCTGTTTCTCCCTGACTTGCCACTGAAAATCTGATAGTATATGGGGAGAATGCAAATAAAGATCTATTTTGCAACGGTGGAAGACTATATAAAATCTCAACTATACGCATAGACACACATAAGACTATTTTTCCTACTGTGATTTAACCTTAAGTTTCCTACTTTTATATTCTGTTCATGGTAAATCACCACATCAAAAGATTATGTATCTCATTTTAAAGCAAAAGTGTCAGTAGGGTTTCAAAACATACCATAGAAAATTTATTTTCCCTATTACAGATCCTATAAGATCCTAAGACAAGAGCACTGAACATACCTCAAGTTAAACACATGGATCAGTGCTCATTGAGCAGGGGTAGGGAGGAGGGGGGATATAAAAAAAATATACACAGTGCCCTTTCCCTCTGAGAGCCTAGCACAGGGAGAGATTTGGGGTTTTACTATTATTCACATCTATCATAAGTTACCATATTTGCTTGGGCAGACATTCCTTTTCCTCAGATTTCAGCCCCAAGTAAGAATTTTACTGAAGGAAATGCATGATATTTAGTGAAAATGCTAAGTCTACCTTTTGCTTTAATGCCAGGAAGTAGATCACTGTGAAATTTAGTCCAGATACAGAATAGTGTGAGGAAGCATGCAAAAAAAATAACAGTTATTGTGAAAATTAATTTTTAATGAGAACAGTACTCAGCTTTGATAGAAAGCATTTTCTGGAACAGGTAGAGACCATGCTGCACTTCCTTACACACCTACGTGACCCCTGCCGATCAATGCCAACACTTGATTAATATTTTACTGAGAAAGTGTGAGATGATTCAAACTTGGTCTGCCTCGGTAGGTGTTGCTAAGCAACTTTGCACCTTGTCTGAGAACTAATCTTCACAGCAAACTTTCCTTCAAGCCAAAGATCGGCGTCCACTTGAAACGCTTTCTCCTTTGTGAGCGAAAAACCCAGCAAGCCATATTCCACCCTTCCCTTTATATTTCCCTCCCAGTTAAGAAAAAATTAACGTAACAGAGCTGGGAGCACTGTCCTTTCCTTACCATAATCGCTGTCGTAGAAGACGATGAACTTCTGCCAGCGCAGCTCGGTGACCAGCTTGAGCATGACGTCGTTGAGGCGCACGGGCGGGCGCGCGGCCAGCGTGTACTCCTCGTCCTCGGGGCTGGGGTTGAGCTGGCAGGCCGTGCGCGGGGAGCCGCCCGTGCTGCGCTGCACAAACAGGTGCGGGATGTGCATGGCGTCCGTCAGCGACTGCAGCGCGTTGGCCGACGCGCAGCCCGTGGACGTCACCAAGGCTAAGATGCCCAGGGTCATCAGGTCGCAGGCTGGGGAAGACAAGACATAAAGCAGGATTTGAACGAGCTCAGCAATTCCTTTGGCCAACCTAGATGCTAAGGGAACGAGGCAGGTTTTGCCCTTGCCATCAACACAGGGCTGAAATGATTTATATTACACTATCAGCTGAAGCCTTTCAGAGGTAGGTCCTGTACATTTACAGTAGGAGACAGTATCTGCAATCTGTCCTGACATGCCAAAGTTGAGGACAGATAAGGTAGCTACTGTCAGTCCTTGAGACAGCAGCTGATATGGATAGAGATTACGGCCCTTGCTTCAGGTCATTCCTGGTGCACACAGGAAACTGAATTTCCATTTTTTAAAACTCACTTCACTGCTTTAACCCCTTAATCCTTTTGGGGTAAGTTGGATGAAGATTTCGGACAATATAAAGCAACTTACATCCCAAGGATTTGCCTCATACAGCAGAGTTCTGAAGGATTTTTTAAATTGATAAGAAAACATTCACTTGTGTGTCTCAGAGCAATGAAGAAACAACAAAGGCATTCTTTAGACCCAAGACAACTCGTTAATGACTACACAATTATCAGCAACACTGTGGCTGTCCTTAAAAAGATCTGGAAAAGCACATACCATTTAAAAACACAGCATATACATTTGACCCCATCTGGTTTTGAGAATGAAGCATTATTTTCATGCTGAGTTTGAAACACAGACTGTGGAGAGGCCTGGGCAGCCTGCTCTGCTGCTCAGGACATCTCACATGGTGTGTTCTTCCCAGGACTTATCCAGATAAGGCAACCACATATTCAGCTGCAGTTAGAAAATGTTTCCAGCCAGGGCCCTCAGCAGCTATTCAGTCAGTAGTGGTGATAAGTCTATGTAAGACTATTCAGCAGCCAGTGATGCCAGGTTTTACTAACCCTCGTGAATAAGTGGAAGCAAAGTCAGCCCTGGGAGCACAGGTTAGGTTGGCCTCATCCCTGAGGGTCCCCCAGGGGCACTTGGAATTGCCTGCTCCATCTTTAAAGAGGGCTGGGGGCAAGTTCAGGAGTTCAGCAGCTGTTTCAGACCCCAACCAGCACCTGCCCAAGCACAGCCTGCCCTCAGGAATGGCTCTGATCCCCCAGCACAGAAGCCCACAAGGGGACTGGAGATGCTCCAGGGCCCTGTGCAATGTGCACAAGCTCATTATTAGTGCAGAAACAGAGGAGTCTCTGGCGTGCCACTCAGAGCCCCCTGGGACACGCAGGGAGCTGAGCAGGACATTCAGCTTCCAGCTGCAGAGGGGAGGCTGCCCGTGCTGGTGCTTCCCCCACAAGGAGGGTGCCCGGGGCTGCCAGCACCGTGTCGGGGCTGGTGGCAGCAGGTGGCCTGCAGCCACCCTGCCACTGCCCTGCTGCCCCAGCTCCGCTGGAAACGCACCAAGGCAGAAAACACAGTCTATTGAAACCATTTATCCTCCTCTACACACTTTTAAGTATATCTCCACTTTTAGAGGCCAGAAAGTCAAAGGAAGTAGGTTATGAATAATTAATAGTAATTAACAGTAATTAATAGTAATTACATTAAGCCTGCATAGTTAAATATATAACTGTTTCCCACATAAACAATGAACCGCTCCACCTAAAATCTTCTTAGACCATACAGAAAATAGATGTACTTCACTTTGATATGGGATAACAGAAAGAAAATGTTTGATCTTCTCTATGCACAGAATGTTCAACATGTATCCTGATGCAACAAAGATGAAGAGCTTTTAAAATTATTTCCTTGATGGTCTTTACAATAAACATATGTCAGCTGCATTATCTAAATTTACTCTGTGTTGATTATAGTTATATGAAATTGTTCTTTGTTTTTCCTGAGAGCTGACCTGATTTAACAGCAGGAAGGCATTATATTTGCCAAATGGGAGACCCAGGTTCGGGAACAGATTTGATTTCCCAGGCTTCTTGCCAGAGAAAACTGAACATGTCATACAGGTAATTTATTTAGTCACAGCAGGGGAGGGAACAGAGAAGTGAGAACAGAGGGAGAGAACAGCAGAGCTGAGCCACAAACCCCTGCAGAGATCACCAGCCAGCAAGCTTTGCTGTCACCAAGGGTGAGAGCAGCAAGCCACACGGGGCTGTAGCAGGAACAATTTACTTGCAAAGCAGACAGAAGGAGACGAAAAACAAAGCCCTTTCTGATGGGAGGCTGCATTTGGAGAGCCACTTATTTGTGCAATACAGAGCTGATCACCAGTTGTGTAACAAGAAAAACCTTCATTCAGTGGTTGACACTAATCAAAAGCTGATGCTTATTAACAGCAAAAAGACCAGAGAGGCGACAGATCATGGCAAATGGGCCCCCTTATCTCCCAGCACAGCCCACAAAACACAGCTGAAATATCTCAGTAAAGATCATTTCAGTTGAGGCATTTCCCCAGTGTTTCATAGTTTGAGTCCATAGGTTAGATTGAAGAATTAGTCAATATGCTCCCATATTCTAATATTTTTGTCGATTGATTATGTTCTGCCTGAAAGCATCTGCTACTTAGCAAGTGTTTTCTCCTCTTGCCTCTCTGTTTTGAGATAGCAGGCAATAAAAACTGGAATGACTAAGGAAAAAAAAAGGTTTCATGTTTTCTGAATTGCTTTCTTTAGTCAAATTACAGAACGGGAAACAGAACATGTCATTTCTAATAGAAGACTTCCATTATACAAAAAATACAATGGATTACAAGAAGTTCAATCTCCCCACAATTGTTGCACTGAAGGCTAAGAAGAAGCTTTGAGCACATAAAGAAGCAAAGTATTACTTTTTACATGAGTAACACAATGGGAAACAACAACATAACAGTCCCCATTAAAAAACTCATTAGCTCTTAAAGCATCTCAAAATTCCTTATCAAGGGAACATTCAAGGATTATACAATCTCAAGAGAAAACTCTGGTGGACCACTTTTTTTTTAGGATTCCCCCCACCTTCCTACAATTTTTTGCACAGAAAACTAACATTAGAAAAACACATAATTTTCCATTTAACTTCACACTAGCTATGGATTTGCAGCAACAATCAAATATCCCTGACTCTGTGAGTAAACCACTAATTCTGTCTATCAGTTGCAGTTTCATAAGCATTGAAAAGAACATGTGATTTTTGCACAGAAATGTCTTGATTTTCTTAGACCTGAATATGTTTGATTTGAAATGCTTTGGTCCACATCAAACTAACTTAAGGGAAAGGGGAATCAAAACACCATGAGAACTTCAGTGATCTTCAACTACTATAGTTATGGTCATATACATTTAATATTGTAACTAAAATGCTTCCATATTTATATATCTTGCAGATATATTTATTTAGATAGGCTTCGAGGAATAATCTTTTAAAGTATTTGTCCCACAGATGAAAAGACACAAATTTTCTGGTAATCCTGCTCCAGATTTGACTGCTACTTGAACAGCAACAGTTATTAGTTTACTGTACTGAATTATTTCATCACCAAACTTTGAGAAGATACCAATATCAAATAAATCATATAGTAAGAAATGTGCAGTCTAGCATGATGAAAACATGAACAACATTGTCATACCTAAAGAATAAATCTTCATTAATCTATTTGAGCCAATTAAATCTTGTCATGGCGCTTGTTCAGTGTTGGCCTCCATGAACAGACCACTTCTCAACCTTATTCTTGGATTTGATTGAAATTTTCTAAATTATTAATTAACCCAGTTCACAGTGTTTTGGTGAAGTATCTCTCCTAACCTATTCTTTTGAAGTCTGTTTTCAGAAACTCCCCTTTACACATCTGCTTGACATTCTACATCTTGAACTGTTATTTCCATCACAGTGTTTCACAAGACACTGCTTTCTTCTCCATCCATTGCCTCTAATTTGACTTTCACATCATAGCAACATATACAAAACTCTCTCATTCTGTGACCCACATCTCCAACTCCAGATATATTCCATTAAGACCACAGTTAAGTCTGAAAAAAGAAGCTATTAATTTTGAGACTTATCCTTATTCATATGAGCTTTTTCATCAGTAAGACTCCTCATGGTACATGAGACAATGCAAGACTTCTACTTGGCTGCAATCATGCTTCAGGACTTGTATTTTTACCATTGCTTCCTTTATTTCCTATTTCTGAAGACAGGTGCAGATGGCAAAGTCCTGATTTGGCACATTATTCATGGGGATATTTGCATTAAGAGTTTTATCTCAGATCTCTGTAATTAAATTCCTCTCTCTCCAAACCACTGGGAATTAAAATTCTCCAAGAGAAACTACCATCTTGCTCCTGGCAATGTGACAACATGACCAACTCTCAGTCTCCCTTCCAGTGATTTCCTGCTATCAGAAAAGGGTAGAAACTTGTTCCTTTGTTTTCTCCATTATCAATAGAGCAGCTGCCAGTGTAATTTCAGCTCTAACAATACATCCTCCTACTGGCATTCACACACTGCCTCTTCAAACTTCAATGTCTTTCTGTCTCTCACTTCTGGGCATCACCATCCTACCCACTCTGGACACCCTCACATATTTAATAAATCCTCTTCAAGGTTTTAGTTGATTTTTTTTTCAGTTTGACTAATCCTTAAGAACTCTTTACTGCACTGCAAATAGAGAATCATCCAAATCACAAATAACTTCATTTCAAAAAAAAATTCACCATCTGAAAATTGGAGAGGCTGCTGCCTTCCTGCTTGGACAGATTTTCAAAGGAAGAAGATAACTTCAGACATGCTGTATTACTCTGCAATGAAGTGATTAACTAAGTTGGCACTTAAGTGTCTGTGATTAGGTTTGAAAGCCACCTTCCTGCTGAGACGAGGGACTTCATGCTTGCCTCAGTGCTACTGTCTCAATCTGGCAGAAAACTAATTTTTCACATTATTTATCTTTGAAAAGCGGTAGGGGAAAAAAATTGTCATTAAAACAAAGTCCAGAGAACACAGCAGATTCTGGGAAAAAAACCCTATTTTTGGGAACCCAAATCCTACTATTCCATGAGATTATCAAGGCTTGCAATATCATTTGCTGAGAGTGCAGATCTACCAACTGAACTAGAAAGCAGATGCAGAATGTCATGTGCTATATACAAATCAACTATTATATTATTTGTGGGTACAAAATTTAATTAGCAGTTTGGTTCATTAGCCTATTCATATATATAAACAGAGAGACACGTAAAATTTCGGGGTGAAACACTAGAACAACCATAAAAAGCAATAAAAATATAGCAGTTCAGAAAATTGTGTCTTGAATCAAGATGTAAGGTCTGTGGGAAACACACCCACAGAGGTATTCTCAAATTAAATGGGAAAAGTCCTTCTGGGAGGTTTGTTGGAGCACAGAAATGAGACAGAAACGACAATCATGCAAGGAGAAAGACTGCATCCACCAAGCAATATTTCAAACTCAAGAGGATGATGATACAATTCTTTCAGGTAAAGTCAAAATAACACAAACCACAGAAGTGTTTTCACACATGTCTAAGCAAAACCTGAATGTTTCTGCTGTAGTACTTGAGAAACTTCCATGAAGTCGAAGCACAATTCCACAGCTAATTCAGTCACACAGAAAAACGGCACAAGACTATTCACTATCTGCATTTTACTCCTCTTTAGGCCTCAAAGGCCTTTAAAATTTAATGCTTTTGTGCAAAACCAGCTGATCAGGCAGAAAAAAATATAGAATAATCTCATTTATATCACTGAGAATGCTTTTATTAAAAATATTGATCTATACAGAGATTCCTATTATTGGTGTATTAAGAACAACATTAAAATTAGTTATCTAAGCACTCACTGAACCCCTAAATGGGGTTACCTGAAGAGTAATTTATTTCTTGCTTCACATTTTATGATGTTTCTCACTCTTCAGCTTCTTTCTTTAACTGAGAAAGGCAATTCATAATGAATTTGCATCATTTGCACTTAATGACATGCTATGCAGTTGCTCTTCCTTTGGATACTCAGCAATAAATATATTTTTCTTTGTTTCATTTCAGAAATGAAACAAAGAACTTACTTTTATGTTCTATACTTACACTATGTTTCTACAAATAACAAGGAATTTATTATTTTTATTATGAAATCTACATGAAGCTATAGTTACTTGTCACATAATGACTGATAACACAGAGAAAAGATAACAAAGGTAGACAGCAAAAACCTTTTATGTAGCACTTTTATTGCTGTATCACCTTGTATGTAGTAAAGATGGGTATTTCCTACTCCATTATAAAAACAAAATGCATCTTAGAACAAGAAAGAAAATTCACAGTTTCTCCTCTGTGGTTTGATTAAAAAAAAAAAAAAAATACACAAGCCAACCAAAACCTCAAAGTACCTTAACTTAGATATGTACATTTTTTGGATAAATCATTTTAGAACAATAAATGTTCCCTCCCTCCTGTTCTGTATTGGAGAAAGGGCAGGACAGAGGTGTACCAGCACATTCCTACATTAATGTGTGTACATAAGAGTTCACATAATCACTATGTCAGAATGTCTCTGGCAATAAAGCATCTAAAAACCATCTCAAAAGTAAGGAAAGCATGACCAAAAACACTTGGAAAAATTGCTTCTAAAGGTCGTCCCCCAATTTTTGGGCAGTGCTTTTATTGGTTTTGGAGGAGGAATAAGGGAATAAGCTGCTGGGGTCAGCATCTGGCTCCATCCCTCTGGCCACTGCTCAGGGCACAGGGGCCTCCTCACTGCTCAAGGGCATCGACTGCTCCAGAGAAGCCATTTTTAGATCTTTAGTTTCCTTTCAACTCTGTGTTTTACAACCTGATGTCTTGCGGGCCAATTCTCAGCATGCATAAACTCTCAGAGCTCCCCTGGCATTACCACAAGTGTCCTTTACATCTGCATAATTGCCACTGTGCCTTGCTTGCTCCATCCCCCCCTTGGTTCAGCACTTTCAGTACACTGGCATTGCTGGCTGGCACACAGAGACGACTTTTGGTAGGAAGGCTGCAAAAAGCTTTCACTTTATAGGACCTATAACGAACACCAAAAGTGCATAGATCCTCTCCCTAGCATGCACATTGACTGCAACAATTGGAAACTTAAAGCCATATCCCTGGAAAGGCAAACCAAGAAGCCAGTTTGATGCATGACAATATTCTTTGTGTCAGTACTAACCCACTAAACCATTAACTACCATCCTTAAAAAATTAACCAGGAGCAAGAAGAGGAGCAGTCTAGACCGCTCTTCTGTTTGCATTCACACAAAGAAATTATTCCAAAATGGTAAGTGACATACAAGAGAAAATAAAAACAGTGATCAAAACTAGAGTTGTGGCTTTCATAATTTAATTTGTGGGAGTGCATTAATAACTCCCTTCACTTTTTGATGGTCAAAGTAAAACACCAAGCACAAGTAACGCTGCTCTACTGACAACGCAGTTCAGTTTCTGCACAACTGAGTGATGCCATCAAGTGGTCAACAAATGCACCAGTTGTTTTCCAAGTAAGGTTTTTGGGTTAATCTTCAATGAATATGCTGCATTTTGTGTGGAAACACTACTGGCATGAAATCAACAAAAAGCACATTCCACTGACAGAAGTGCAGCAATTGAAAGCACTAGTGACAAATAAGAGGTGGCCTCGTTTTTCCAAAAGACAGCTCTGACACTGCTCTCTAGCTCCTCCTAAGAAGGTGAGAGTCTCTGAGAGCACAAACAGCTTTAGAGCTGCTTTACAGTTGATTTTTGCTATCGGTTTTGCAGTTGGGTAGATCTGGAAGAGCAGACCAGGAAAGACTGCGTAACATAGCTATTAAAAGTATTTTAAAATTCTTTGGAAAACAATTTAGCATTAGGAGTGGTTAAGGATGTGCAACATCCCAGAATACAAACCTTTTCTAGTTTTTCTCAATTAGTAGTAAAAAGATCTTTAAAACAACTTAATAGAACTTTGATGGTACATAAATTCTGCAGAATAACTATACTTCTGTTTTCTCAACAAAATATAATTCCAGTAGTGAAGATTTTCTCTCAGAATTTTAGTTTGACATGTTTAAAAATGTGAGTAAGCATTTCTGGTAATTTTGAATAGTGCATGGATTCTACAGCGCTACACATTAATCACAATGGCATCCCTAATATTTTAAGGCACTAGGTGGAACTGAATCAGCTTTGACTTTTTTTTCTTTTTCCCCTTCAACACTAGTTCTGAGGTAGAATTAGCTGCAAACCATCTCAATTATTCACAGGACATAACTGCTTTTCTGAACACTGCGTATTTGATCTCTGTTCTTTGCAAGTTCTTCAATAATTATGTTTTCTTTTGCCCTTCAACACAGAATGAGCTGCACTTTCTCACCCTCTGCTTTTTTCACCTGCCTTTCATGACAAATCAATGACATAGAAGTATTTTTTACACCCTTGTTACCTTCTGCAGAGATGCCCGACTTTGTCACCTCCTTTGGGATTATTTTACTCGTACAGGCTGAGTATTGTTTTAATGTCAGTGTGGCTCAGGCTCCCTTTGGGCACATACAAAAGGAGAACACTCTTCTGCCATCTATAAAAAGCAGCCTCCAGAGAAGCTGATAAAACCTCCCATTCTTTGGTACTGAGGAACACTTTTGGATTGGGAGCAGCATTGACAACCAAGGAATACATTAGCCCTGCTTGCCTATCTAAAGGTATCTATGCACAAATAGGGCCAAGAGACATTTCCATTTGAGGTGAGGCTGAAATTCCTCCCTTTTCATCATGCCTTAAGCTGAAAGCAGGAGGGTTGAGCATCAGCCTAAGCCTCTCAAACATTGCTTCTGCACTACCTACAAAAGATTCCTGTTGTTTCCCCAGCACACTGGGAGCACGTGCCACTCACTGCACACTCCCACTCATGCAGACATTTTAAGCAAACCAAAACACTGACGCATGATCTCCTTTCCAATCTGCCATTGTGCTCAGTAAAACGCCTACTTGAAGATAACAGCCAAATAACCCCAAACAGCACTCCGAAGTGGCACTTTACATCCCCAGGCTCTAAGGAAGAATCTGAGGCACACATAAAGCTATCAGGGCTGCTGCATTACCAGAAATAAAATGTTATGAGGCTCAAGGTAAGTTCACAAAAGGTACCATTGTCTCATGCACAGACAGCAGGTTCTGTACTCCAACAAGCAGCTCTGGAAACGCACAGCCCTAAAACTTGTCCTTTTTGTCCTGTCTATGATTTCTCCCCTCCCACAGTTGTTACTTCTACCCGCAAAGGGGACAACGATATTACATAAGGCAGAGGAGACACCAGAAAGCATCACACAGCCAGGGAAGCACAGCCATGGAGAAGGAGCCCACTTATCTAAACAGCATTCCTTTATTTATGCCAACTGCTGAGTGTTTATGAACCTAGTTGTGACTCAGTACGTATTTATAGCACATATTTATCGACAAGCTTTAGGGGTTGATCTATTGAAAGAAGTATCACATACTTACAACTGCATTCAAAGATTATGCAAATATCCCAAGCCTAGCAACAGTCTAAAGCTGCTATGTCATTTTCTAAAATCAACTTTAAAAGGAACACTTTCTCCTTTCCTCACTCATGAAAGACATAACAAATGCCAAAATTATTTTTGCTCATTACTAAGGAAAAGTTCCTGTCCTCACTCAGCACTAGTATTCGTGATATAAAAACCACTTTGCTTGCAGATCTCAAATCCTCCATGACCATCCAGTGTTATAAACTGGGTAGCATTAAAATACTGCAATCTGCATTCTCCAGTTTTCCTTTTAGCACTTGCCATTGAGTAACTTCAGACACTGCACACCACTTTTTTAACACCTACTAAAGCTACTTTACCTTGTTGGAGTATTACTCCGAATTTCTCTTTCCCCTTCAGCTCCGCATGAGAGAAATCAGGGGAAAACACCAAAACTCACAAATTGTCAGGAGTTCTCATCTGAATACATGAAATTAGCCATTTGTTCAAATGTGTTTAACACCTTGGAAGTTCCCACTGTGAACGTGAGGGCAGATTTTCAAAAAGTCTCAACATTTACACACTTCTTTGCCAGAGGCTGCTGCAAGACTAAGCCTCTTGTTTTGATGTTTATATGAGACCTGACCTCTTCAAAGTTGTTCCCATTTTCAATTAGACCTATTTTCTTTATTTTTTTAACTATGTCAACCTCTGGGTCTAGAGATAAACAGATATTACACGGGGGATAACAAGGCTTACCTCATACCAGTACAAATGCAGAATATTTCTTTGATACACTATTATTAAAAATTGTTTAAAAATTGGCCTAATTACAAGTTGCACCTAAGGTTTGTCTCCACATGAAAGTCACTCTTCAGTAGACTAATTCAGACTAATCTAGAAGAAACCACATAGAAAAGATCTGCTTTTAAAACACCTCACATTCCACGAAAAGATATTGTTTCACTTAAAGGCTCTACTTTCAGCTGTTGTACAATTCCCTCAACAGCGCCTGATTTCAGTAACTACATCACAGAAAATTGTCAGAGTGGATAAATAATACAGGATAACTCAAGCCCTGTGGTATGATCTATACAGAAATATCGTATTACACTTCTTATTAGGTGCTACTTAGGTTTTATTATTAAGAAAGCTTAACTGGCTGTTATGTTTTATGTTTGCATTCATATAATCTCATTATACAACACCTTCAGGTAGCTTTCTTTAGTTGCAGACTAAAACCAGAACAATTTTGTCCCTGCCCTCTTACCACTGCATTTGAATGTATTCTGCAGAAGGCCAAAGTACTACTGCACTGTGGTCAGAGGAACAGACAGCTACTAAGGCATTATCACATGGGGACAAGTAAGAAATTCAATATCACACCTTCCTGAATCTGTTTCTACCGGGCTTTGTAGCACTAATAACCAGTGCTCATGCAGAGAGTTAAACACAGATGGAAGGAAAATGCTTAAACTAACAAGACAAACCTCATAACAAAGAAACCAGTGCCTAATTCCAAGCTGGGCACGAAGAGATTGGTTTAAGGAAAGGAAAAGATGCACTTCAAATATAGAAGCAGAAAGAGTAGGTCAGAGAAGGTTCCAGCTTTCAAACATCAATTTTTTTTACCAGTTAAAAAAATTGTAAGTGACTTATTGCAAAAGTGAATTTCTAATGAGAAGTACCAGTACAAATGAGGAATTTTTGTTTGCTTGCTCATAGGTCACCAGCTTCTCACTAAAGGCATTCATTATTTGATCATACAGATTTTCTGAGAATATGTATTATGGTTGCATGTGCAAGTCATAAGCCAAGTAAAAAAAATTCAAATGTTAGAAAGCCACAGCATCTACAGTCTTCATGCAGTCCCAAGCATTAGGGGATTTTACTGGGAGAAACACTCAAATTCTAGACTGATGAAAATATAGTTACAGTGGACAGCAGTGTCAGTTTGAGAGCCTGGGCAGCCTGACAAAAATCGTGGAATTCCGTGCAAGGCTGAGGGGGGCTTGTTTCAGTCATCCTTGTATGACTGTTAAACTCTGATTTCTTCTCTTTTTACTGCACGTCATCTTTATAAAATCACTGTCTCGTCCAGAACATGTGCTATATACACCAGCTAAATTGTCACATTCTTCATACCATCTATTCTTTTCTCATCATCACTGAATTGTTTTCATAAAGCAGCCTGACTATAAGGTATGGGACTGCAGGGAATCAATATCCAGGCCTGGCAGTACATTACCCTCTTGTCTGACTGCACAATTGATACTGGGGGCTTTTAAAGTTTCCCAAATCTCTCCAAAGTGAGGTACTGCCTTCTGAGGTTAAATCTCTAGACAGATTAGGAAGGTATAGCCTCTGTGAGCTCTGACTCCATAGCCTGGTTCTGCAGACTCAGTGGTCACTGCCAGCTCTCCAGTCTTTCCAATTTACTCCAAACGACCACTTCCCAAAGATCCAATTTCATGAGCATTAGGTCAGGAGATGTTTTTTCATTCAGGGATCTCTAACAGTCTAAATACAGACCACATATTTAGAAAACACCTTGCCCCTCCCCACATCACCTAAGGTGAGTTCTACACAGCTCTTGAGCATTTTCTACAGCATTTATTATACATGCAGTAGCATGAACCACTTGTATTTTGGACCTGAGTCATCTCAGTAAGTAACTACTTTGAAATCAAATGAATATATTACCTCACAAGATGAAAATATTTTGTGCAACCAGGAAAACTGTCTCCTGGATAGACATGTCAGGTGATTTCTCAGAGGGGTTTTTGTCACAGAGGCTCTTCATTTTCACATGGTAAGAATATTTTGATGTAGTCCAAATCTACATCTTGAGACTGTCTGGCAGACAATAACCTTGCACATTTATTAGTCTTGGAAACTCCATGGAGATCACTTATTATATATATTTTTTTAGACTGACAACCATTTCTCAGTTCTACAAGAGTAAAGTGATGGAGTTTTTTTCCTATGGTGACAGGTTTCCTTAGCTGTAGAACCCAAGGCACAATATGTTATCCTTGGCCACAGTACCAATGGAAGGTGTTAATGAAGCCCCAGACTGAAGCAGGCCTAAAGTTTGGGGGAAATTTGGCTTCTTCTTGTACTCTTTACACAATTACATCTAGGTGTAAGGAAGGCATGTATCAAATGCTCCTTCCTCACAGCCCTCTCCTAGTGAAGGATGGCTGCACATACCAGACACGGGCTGGACGCCCTGGAGACCAAGGCCAGCATCCACCATAGGGACAAACTGCTTCAGCTCTTCTCTGAGCTACAGCAAAGCACAGCAAGGTGTTAAAGTGAGCAGCAGGATTGGACCCTGATGAGCAGGGGAGTGGTTGCTATGTACATTTAGGCCTCCACCACACAGAACTTGGGTGGTTAGAGAAAAACTTGCTTTTTTTCCACTTCCACACCAAGTCCCTTCCAGTCTAAAACACATTTCTGTGGAATGTAACAAAAGGCAACATCTCACTTAAGACTTTCCCAATCTCCTTGGCCCTCTGTGCATGCAGGAGACTGCATTGTGCACTTCTTTATGCTAGGAAGGGGCTCTAAATGGCAGAAGTGCCTATCATTTTCTCCCCAGTTTAACGATCCATTTGATTAACTGCACTGACCACAGCTAATCAGGTAACTCACTGGATCTGACTGTCTTTGAACATCAGAACTGGATAAAAAATTTTTTGTGAGCAATAACCAAATACATCAGCTAAACTATGAGAAAGACTACAAAATAGGAAGGTAGGTAATAGTGAAATTGTAGACTAATTTTAGAACACATAGAAATGAGTAATGAAAAGAAAGGCAGTGTTTTCTACCAATGCTCTCAGACACTTTTATCTCTGTTTTGCATTAACTGGAAGACAACTTTCACATTTTGTGAATATACCCTTTCTAATATTCAGCACAAGATGCTCAGAATCCCATCATCTGAACTGCAACAAGGTCCAGGAGCTGACACAGACTTCTAATCAGGGACCTGGGTGCACACAGAATCCCATGAGACAAACAGCTAAAACATCTCCTTGTGCCCCAATATGTGCTGCTGCACTGGAAGGCAAATGTGATGCAGAAAGGGCAAAGGGAAAGTTTCTTGCCCACTGACCCTTAATAAAGCCATTTAAATATAAAGCTCTACAAAGCAAAAGATCAACCACAAGAAGTTTCATATGAAGACCATAAGAAACTTTTTTAAAACGAAGGTTAAATTATTAACTCTAACCTTGACATTTCAATCCAGGTAATGCCTTTTTTTTTTTTTTTTAATTTTACAATCTAAATACTTGAGGGGGAAAAAAAAGAAAACAATTTTTTTTTTCTTAATACAAAAATTGAAAACCAGCTGAAGTTCCATGTACCTGCCACTCCTATCACCATCACCATCTCCCACTCCTGCCTCCCCACCTCCCTCAAGACAGGACTCAGGTTGAGCCCTCTGGTTCTGACCCACACTTACCATCACTCTGAGCAGGAGATCCCAGGTCTCAGCTGCAGCTAAATAACCAGTGTCCTCACCTGAGACTTCATAAACCCATGCTCAACTTCACCCCCCCAAGTCACTTTTCCCAGGGGTGTGAAAGCCAACAAAATTTGGCAACCTACTGGCCTCTATAAGCACCACTTGGGGTAAGCATGAGCTGGCAACTTCTTGCTTCAGTTCTTTGCTATGAAAAGTCTGAGATCTCAAGGACGAGTTATATAAAGCCTCCAGCACAAAGCTCTCCTGTACACCTTGGGTATGTGCCAGCTAAGATGGGGACTGAATCTGTCGAACACAATCCCCAACTTCAGTCACTCAGAAACCCTAACCAGCAGTGAGAGGCTTTCTCCTTCACCAAGAATGCCAGTGTTTGTTTAGAGTGCAGTGAGTGCCACTACAAGCACAATGCTTTATGCCACTTACACAAATTAGGAGAGACTAAACTTTTGTTATCGTCAGGGTCAATTGGATTTAGCTGGGAAACTCCATTTCTGATCTCTGCACATTTGACAGAAGGCAAGGAGTCACATGGATAATTTATACAGATAAATGAATGACAGCAATTCATTTGTGTGGTCATTTGCTTATTTCTTTTATTTGTCTTCTTGCTGAAGTACTTGCATGAAGCATGCAATTGCATTCTGCTGGAGTGGTTAACATAGCATGAAGAGAAATGCATCCTTGTCATGTCATTTCAGGCCTTGCACAGCAGAATCACATGTTAAATTATTTTTGGCTACTGACAGCGAAACAGTGCAGATGCTATAAAAAGCAAATGACCAGAAATCTGAATTCCTATAAACTACTTTTAATGTAAATAACTGTATATGTATCCCTTGTGCAGTCCAGGATCAGCTCTCTTCTATTACAAAGTATGATACAACATGGGTTTGCAGCCATCTGTCACAGTTGCACTGAAAGGCTAAGGGTGAAGGCTTTTTGAGACAAAATTTTGGGGCCATTTTGTGAACATTTGATATCCCCCAATTGTTCCCCATCAGAGTTCAATTTTGTACTTGTGTAAGCAACATCTTCACTGAAGGTAAATATAACATTGCATTGAATCCATCATATTTGCTAGCTTGGCCAGTGTCTTTTCCATATCTGTCATTGACACCACACCAATCTCTCTAAAGCTTTTAAAATCTTTTGCAGAGATACACAAAAACAAATTCCTATAAGAGAATATTCTTCAGAATATTGTCATATTCATTGGCTTTTGTGCTGAAGCATGAGGATTTAAATTCTTTATAATTTCTTAATCCTATCAAGTATACTTGTGCATTTTCTAATTATCTGTATAGAGTCTAATCCTTACCAAAAAAATGAAAAAGAAAAAAATCCTGCTAAGGTTCTAAGCACTCAATATGTTAACTCTGATTTCACAAAGTTCTTGCTGGTTTGTGATTTTAAGTCTTGACGCTGCCTCCTATGGAGTTGAAATAAAGTCCCTCTTGCTCTCTCTTTGCATCACCATTTTCCCTCCTCCAATTATGATTTTTTTTTTTTAATAACAGCTCCAAGTCTCTGCTCTTTTCCACATCTTTAATCAGCTTTTACTTCCCTTCGAATACTTAAGTGTGTATCATATACATCTTCACTAAACACAGTCACCAGAAAAGAGAAAGGAAAACCACAGCATTCCTAACACATTCCCACTGATCTCTCTCCAGTGACACTTGGGTCCTTGTTTCCATAAACCCCAACACAGCTGTGAAATTCCTTATTTTCCCATGAGCACACCTTTGCCAGGGAGTTTCATCTGCCATTACAATGCCCACTGACCTACTCTTGTTGGAGTCACTGACTTACTGCCTTCCCTACCCTGGACAAGTGTCACCCACACGTAACTGTTCTTCCCAAATCCACAGCAGGGATGAGAACATTAATCAGTATTTCTAGTATAGAACTTGTGGGTCCTTAGCATTACCTTTTTGCTGTGCTAACCATTCATGTTCTCCTACCTTCATAGAACTTCTAAATTACAAAAACTTCCCAATTCTGCTCTCCACAGAACTGCTTAGATATTCTGCTGTCTTCTGCAAGCATTTGCCAGAGCATGACTTCTCCATATGGTAACACATTGACCTATAATAGTTTTGTCTGAACATTCTGGGGAAAAAAAATAGTATACCTTCGAGCAAGTGTTTCCATCTTTGGTGAAGATCACATTGTCTTATAACCCTGTGTTTAACTGGGTATTGTGTTGGGAAATCATGTTGCAGCTTCAGCAAAAGCCACAAGCTGTTTCATATGATCTGAAAGGTATTGTAGCTGTCCTATTTTAGTGAAATTGCACTTGCAGTGTTGCAGCAAAACATCTCCTACATCTCATTCTAGCCCCTTGAAGAAATAATAAACAAAACCAAAATAATAGTGAGCTGATTCTAAAGCTACCCCTTTTTTTTTTTAAGATTTAGTAGTACCAAATCCTGCAGTGTCTGGAAAGACATGAAAAGCTGAAACAACACAACCTACCAATGGACCTCACGTTCTGTCTACGCTGTGCAGTTCACAGCTGCATGAGCTACTGGTACACGAGCTGGGTCATTCTGAAGTCACACAGAAGGTTTTTCTGTGCTACAGTGCACTGAGCAGTGCAGACAAGCTCATAAGTGGCACATCTCACAAATGCAAAGTAGGGCAGAAGGTCTGACGTTCTGGGTACGTCCCACGTGTTTCTGACGCGCTCAGTGCAGTTGTTATACTACAATGATTTCCTCCATCAAAAAATCTTGCAAAATATGATTGAATTCAAGACTCAACAGGGATGCAGAACCCACCCTAGAAGCCTACATCACTTCCTAAGGAAATGATACCACAAAAAAGGAACAGTCTGATGTTGAATTAGATCTAGTTTGCAGTTCCCCCTGCTCTGGAATTCACAAGCTGAACATGAGCTAAAAATCCCTCTAAAATATTTCAAAATCCTGTACAGAACTTTACAACAAGGTTTTCAGCCCATTGTATGGCTGAAATGGAAGGTGACATTACTCACCCCAGCACAGATTTCTCTTTATGCAAATCACATAGGATTTACTACTTACAAGTGGAAATGAGGGCTTCCTTCTCATGGCTGAGATGTAAAAAATTACCACATGCTGCTTATTGTCAGCAGCAGAATCCTTATGACTCATTTCTTTGTCCTCATAAGACACTTTAAATGCAAACAAAATTTCAAGATGTACAGACAAACCTTTTAACAGTGTGAATCATTTATTATACATTTACAGTGCTGTTATTGGTTTTAGAGGAACCCTTACCATAGATTTCACTTAGGTCATGACTGTACCAAATTTTCAGTTTGGAATATTTGTTGTAGTTCAGTGAAACACATGCAGGTATATACATGTCACATACCTCAGTATTCTACCCCAATACACTACTGATGAACACTAAGTACTTAAATTGCACTTCTAAGACTAAATTTCAAAGAGATAAAAAACAAAAAAGAACAAAAACAAACAAAAATTTTTCTGAACCAAAGAGCAGATTCATGGTCAGATTTTTCACTTACTGTCTCCACAAGCATCAATTAAAATCACTGGGTTCATGTACACCATCGGATACATTAACAAGCAAATAATGGACAGAGAGTCTTGCTACTGCATCAAGTGTTCCTTTGAAGAGGAGCCTCAGAGTTTGCAGTGCTGATTCTGCTCTGTTTGATCTACCACACACCAGCTTACACAAAAGTATTCGCTTACCCCTGACAAAACTCTCTTCTGTTTGCATTATCTTTGCTGCACTGTGATAATGCCCTCTCCACTTTGGAACCTCTGAGAGCACAGAGCAGAAATTCAGACTCAATTTATCTTGCAGCACTGGAAACAGGTCTACTATTCAGAGCTGAAATAAGAGACACCAGACTGCAATGAAAACAGGACTTTGTATTAAAATATTTATATACGTATGTGTGCACATATGTGTACATTTTCAAGTCAACTGACTGGCATAATGCTCTTCTGTGACCCCTAATAATTGACTTACACTCTGTGGGCTGTGCACTCAGCCACAATCCAGCTATCAATATTCAAGAGAAACAATGGCACTGTCAACAATTACAAACAAAGAAACTAAACTAAGTCCAACAAACCCTGCTAATGCCTCTTTGACACAGAGGAAATACCACAGCTAAATGGTGCCACTTTTACTTTTTTAAATTCGAAAAATATAACAGTATCTGCCTCTTAGGTCGTACAGCTAAAAACTAAGAGACATGCACTACAGAAGTGAACACAGAAATTACTGTGTTAAAAGGCAATAAGAAACCACCTATCCCAATACTACCTTCCCTTTTTTCCCTTAGTGAATTAACAACATGAAGGAGAGCATGTATTGTGTGACCCTCCTGACTGTACACTGACAGCAGTTCCAGCAGCTTAAAACAATTAACCTGAGTTAGATCTGGCTTCCAATCCACTTACTGGATTGGGTGTAGCCTACAAAAGAATTGTTTTTGATGAAAATTCTTGAATTTTAAGTCCTTTATAATTTGTTGTCCTTCATACTATGTGGTAGCAAGCTCTGCAATTTAACTGTGCTTTCCATGAAAAAGTATTTATTTTAAAACATCTATTTTTGCTGGACATCCATTAGATCCCATATTACAACATGCAGATAATTCTTACTCCCTCTACCCTTATTTCTCCCCATTCATATTTTTATATTCTACTATTATACTATTATCATATCTTTTCATGCAGCAATCCTAATCTATTGTGTTTCTCCTCCTGTACAGGCAGCTCCACAACTTTAACCATTCTTCTTGTCCTTCTTCTAGATTTTATCAGTTTTACTGTGACCTTTAAGAGACAGGATCATCAGATCTGCACACAGAAACTGAGATACAGAAGTACACTTGAAAAATGAGGTTGATTTGTTCTCCATTCCTTTCCTAAAAATCCCTAAGATTTATCTGTCATTTCTTACTGTCACCAAGAATTCAAGTAGTGGTTTTTGAGCAATATCCACAATAGACACAAGATCTCTTTCCTGAATGGTAATAACAGTTTTCAAATTTACTATTTTGTACATGAACGCATATATATTCTGTGTGGAAACACACACGTAGCGTATTGCAGCAGAAAATGTTTCTTGACAGCCCCACAATGCTATGAAAACAAAATGCCCAGGAAAAAAAACAACAAACAATCTGTCATACCAGATCAAAATAATTACTTAACTATATGCATCTTCCCATTGCCACGTCTACTTCTCCACAAATTATTATTACTTATAAAAGCAGACAGCCTGAAAAAACAGGAGGATACACATTTGGTACTTGGACAGTGTCCAAACTGAAGTCAAGCACAGGTATGTCCTCACCAGCCAACAGGCAGGTGACCAGCACCTGCTCTTCCCACCCCACAACGCAGGTGGCAGGGGGCTGTCAGGCAGCCAGGAATCCATCACTGCCCTCAGACTGCTCACACAGAAACAGCCCCGCAGCTCAGGGGGAAATAAGCAGCTCTGTGGGTCACTATGAAGGGTGCCCTGCACAGGGACTGCAGCACTAATGCAGAGCCTGATGCAGAGCACCCCCAGCCCCTGAAAGTGGCCGTGCAGCACAAGAGATTTTGACCCTGAGGTCACTGCAGGGCAGTGGGGGAGCAGCTGGGCATGGGCTGTCACACCGACCTTCTGGCTAGCACCCTGCGGGGCAATGCGTGGGTGTGCCCACCCCGACACTGCCACCTGAGTGCAGGATTCTTTTCTGCCATCTTCACACGCACCTTTATCACATCCATCTGTACCAGGGGGAAACTGGAGCACACAGGACAACAGGGATGAACACATCTAATAACAATCACTAGATACATACCCCACAGAGAGTAGGCATGAATGTGTGTTAGGAAAGAAAAACATACATCCTGTAGAAAGCAGAACAGTCAAATTCTCTCACTCTCTAGTAACTGCAAATAAATATGACTGTGTTCCTTCAGAAAAGTTTTTTTGCGCTACATGTAAATTCATATTTTTCAGAAAATATCAAGAACATCTTTACCTCAGTGAAAGATGCCTCAGTGAAATCAAAGAGCATATTATGAAGCACCAGAAAGTATTTCCTTGCCAGGTTTTCTATTTGTGTTTTCTGATTGTCTGGGTGCTTTTTTTTCATTTGCATCCAACTGAGCAGCGCTACATCACCAGCTCTTTTGTTCTGGCCTGCTCATCTGTTGCAATAACTTTTTTTTCCCCAGTTTTGTTTTCCATCTTCTAGCATATATCATCCAGTTTGGGTACTTTATTCAATTTTATGAAGTTGCCACTGCAAATTATTGGCACAAATAGAGAGTGATTTCTTTTTACATTAGGTCTCCCCTGATCCAGACTTGCTCCAGCAATGCATTGGGCAATGCTGGAAAGGAATGGCTTAACTACAAACTGAAATAACTGAACTCAGGTGCAGAAGGAGAACCACACAGTGGCAAAAGTAATACTCATTTCATAAAGCACAGGAAACCAAGATAGCTCTTCTTAATTCCAATCACCTTAGCAAAATATTTCCTTAGACTCTTTTATGATCTGTATGCGCAGTATAAATCCTCCTTCAGCCACAGTTAAATGAGAGAAAAGAAGAGTGAGAAGCTTCATGTTCTTTCCAATAAGTGAAAAATTACACTGCAGCAGCAAATAACAACAGAGTCTGTTTTTAACATCAGAAAGATGCACAATGCTAACAGGATCTGAAGAATGGGCTATATGTAATCTTGTCTTCAATTTCTGCTCATCAATTGAAGCACTCCTATTAAATGGCCTTTATGTGCTCCCTAATTCAAAAAATGCCAAGAAGTTAATTTAATCCTCAAAGCAGATACTATCAGAAGTGTGTCTGGTGCTGTAAACAGATAATAGTAAAAGCAGCTTAAATTCAGAAACAGAAAATTTCAGGTTTATTCCATAACATTAACTTCCTGCACTTGACTACATCTCTTTTGCACATCTTACACACTTTCCAAGCAGCACAAAAATTCATTTTCTAGCATGGCTGGAGGCCTGGCAGATAAAAAAGTATTTGCAGCCAACTTTTTAACCTTAACCATGTATCACCTTTGGTTTTAGGAATTTAAAATACTTTACTTATCAAAACACCTCTTCATTTGTTTCAGAAGTCTGAATTGCTCCACATTAAAAAGATTAAGAAAGCTAAAACTCTCACTCTGAGCACCATGATATCTATATATATATATTTCTTTTTTCTTATTGAAATAACAATTCAAGAGCACTAGGCTCAACCCACTTGTTGCCCAATGGGGCCAGCCTGATTCATATCACAAACTGGTGATATCCCTGTACTTCAGTGTTGTTTCAAACAGGGTAAGATGGTAGGCAGAATGGAAACAGCCTTTGTTTTTCAGAGCCTTCATTTGTCAGAGGTATCTTACCAACAACAGGCTGAGGCTTTATTGCTCTGTTGCTCACAGGAGACACCTGCCCAGAGGGTTACAACACATGCAATTGCAGGAAAAAGCAGGACATCAGGACCTGGAGGAGCAGCAGGTAGATAGAGACAGGCTGAATTATGGCTCCTATGCAGGGAAGGATGAAGACCACATAGGTGATGCCCACAGGACACAGGGGTCATAAAGATTCCAGATGCTGTGCAATAAAACACCCTCATGCACAGCTGTGTGGGGCTGCACTCGAGAAAACACACAGCTGTATTTTCAACTGATTGTGTGCCTTTGGACATATCTATTTCATATCAATATTTAGAAAGTTTATTCACAACATCATTCATTTTTAAATCCTGATGATGTTAATCCTAGTCAGTGGTTTTCCTTCTTTGCAAGAAGGCTTTCCAGTGGAGAGCTGGGAGACTGGAAATTCCACAGATGGCAGCACAGCAAGCGTCACCATCTCCTTTCTCCACCTTCTCTAACGGGCTGAGCAGTCCTTGAGGGCCTGACAAGAACCTAGGGACAGTTGACTAAAAATTAGTCATGCAAGATTCTTTTCCTAATTCAGGAAAATGGTATGGAAGTGACAGCATCAATTACAAGATGAATGCACTGTTAAGTGGTCTACAGTGAACAGGAGTGGAATCCTAGAATAAATTAGAATCATATTACAAGAAACACTTTAAAAACCAGATTAAATTAGTTTGGCTTGAAAAATCTTTCGTTTCAGTATTCAAAAGTTTTTAATATCTGGAGTAAGTCTTGCATGAATAATATTTAAAGTATATTTTTAATAATTTTTATGATTACACATAATGAACAATATTTGATAATTCTTACATATTACACATTTAAAATTACTGTTTTAAAATACATATGTAATAAAGTTGGGGGTGTTGGGTTTTTTTCCTGAAAGAGAAGTCATTATCCTTCTGCTACTGGGCATACTTAAGATCAAAAAAACCTAAAATGAGGATGTAATATATCTTGAAGAATCAGTCTTCTTGATTCTCAGTCATTCCAATCACAAGACTCCACTGCCTGCTGCAGAGGAGAAATCATCTCATGATCAAATACATAATGTATACCTGTGCAAATAAAAAGTTACAGCAACATTTCCAGAAACTTCTAGCTTTAGGTGTGCAATTAGATCCACCACAAAAAGCAGGTGATATTCAGGCAGGAGGTCATCTGCACATTTTTAAAGTGAGATTTTTGCACACAAAGTCTGAAAGCAACAATCCAAGGGGCAGGTGCACTAAAAGCCTCTGGGGATATTCCCAGCTCACTGCAGCTCACAAATGTCCCCAGAGGAACACTCTGGGCAGCAGCAATCCCAGAGCACCATGTGCAACCCCAGGGTTAGACAGGGCTGTTACCAGTGCAGAGCTGGCAGAAGCACAGCCCCACTTCCTGCACGCTCCACAGTGATGGCACACTTCAGCCCAGCTCTTTTCCAACCCAAAATGCAAGTTTTAGCCATGATAACAAGGCAAAAATTTAAGTAGATCTAGGGAAAGGGCACATGCTATTGTTCTCAGCCTTTAAAACATAAAACATCTGGCAGGAAAATCTTTTAAATTACACTTGGGTGGAGGGTGTGGATCTCTGGCTGTTGTAGGCAGCTGGTCAGAGGAAATGGCCAGTGAGATACTGATGACATTATTACAAGAAGATCACAGTATGCCCTTACAGACTTCACAGTAACAATCTTGAACTCAATAATATTTATATATGCCAAAATAAGCTACATTAAATTTACCAGCATGTCAATATGGCAGCTGCCACTGACCACTTGGAAAAATCAAAGAGATCATGATAACATAAAAACAATTATAATAATACTTCACCCCTTTAAGCACCTGACATCTTCCTTTCAGTAGCTAGAAATTACAACAATAAAGTTTCATATTTTTAAGGCCAGTAGATTTCATTACAGCCATTAAGTCTGAGGTTCTGTACCATATTGCTATGAAATTTTATCAAATGACCCTCACATCAAGACTAGAGCTTCTTCAATTCACCATATGCTCAGCTTCAATGATACAACATTTTATCACTCTTACTGTTTCAGACTGTGTAGTTTGTTTCACCCTCAGTTTTCCCCAACTTCAGTTTTGTAAGGACTTCTACATGAGTACAGAGCAACTTACTACCAGAAATATTGTCTCAGAGTCATTGCAGAAAGATTGTCAAACTTTCTTTTTCTGAACTAGGCGAACCTTTTTTAAGTTCCTAGAGCACCAGAAACAGATGTCAGCTCAGCCTTGTAGTTAGCACAGTGACTTTCTCATATCCTCCATAAAGCCCACACAATCAAGAGAAGTTGTATTTTAAGACTGCTTACTGTAACAGTGGTACTACTGCTATTAATCAATATTCTGCACTCATATCTGCCACAAATCCTTAAAAGCTTGTGTTTAGAAGTCACAGAAGATAATGACTCATATTGTTTACTAAGTCAAAATAAACCTCTGTGTTATGCAAAGATGATACACACCCTGCATTCCTAGAAACATGACTTCATGGCGCTTAATATGATTACAGGACAGAAATGCTCTTTGCAATAACAGCAAATAATTAAGTATCAGCCCAAGTTACAGATCTTTAGTTAGCATCGATGCAGACATTTCCCATGTAATTTACCTAAAAACTGACTTGGTTACTCCTTACTGATTCCTCCTCCTCCTCTTTACCGAGATATTAAAAATTATTCATGTTCAAAGAAACTAGAGCTGGTTGATAGCCTCAGAAGATAAAAATCCTAAGCAGTTTTAGGTTCAGGTAGGCATCAGTTACTGAAAACACAAGTCACCATTTTCACATTCTATGCCTGCATTTATGCGTATCCAGACTTCAAATACTGATTCCCTTCATCTTAGAGTAACAGCAGCATCCATCAGTGAGAGGGAAACCCTGTGAGTTAGAGAAATGCCAAGCTTAGTTTGCCCATAGTTCAGAAGGGACGTGAGCAGAAATTCTAATCCATAGGATGATCAAAGACCTCCAAAGCCTCAGAGGTAAGGTTACATGTTCCTCAAATCACTACTCAGCAGGTCTGCCTACACTAATTAGGATACAACACCAGAAAAGGTCAATTTCATAAAATACCCAGAGAATTAATACAGAGTGACCTTGCCATTTCCTTTGATGTGATTACACGCACACTGCCAAAGGAAGACTTCATGGGTTGCACTTTATGCATACCCATTTTTGTCAAACAGCTCTTGTAGAAAAAGTTTTAATCTCAAAATGCACCTATTCAGACAAATAGCTTAAAAATTAACTTGACTTATTGGTAATGGGCTTTTTATGTTTTGTTTTAATAACAGTTTTCTTGTTTCTATTTTTTTTTCCCCACTCACCTGCTTCATAGTGACAAACCGGTTAAGGGGATTTAAAAAAACTAAGTTTTACAAACAGCATTTTAGTCTTTGAAGTCTCACTTTCACAGATAGCATTACTTTTCTTCAGAATAGTAGTCTGCTAGGTGATAAATCCTGCAAGAACTCTTGAGCAGTCTCTTTGGAGAGTATAACCACACACCTTTCTTAGTGTATTTTACTGATGCTGGATGTGGTTTTTTGTGGGAGTTGATTGCTTTTTTACCTAAAAAAGAGAAGCTCCACAGAAAAGCTTTTTCAACCTTCAATTAATCTGAGTTAACTAGAAAAGGAAAAATCTGTTTCCTAAGGTTCACTGTTTTGTTCTGAATTTTGTTATGCATTATTCTTCCCTTCCGCCATGATCCAGATTATGTTTTTCAACATTCATTTTCCTGTTTTTCATCCTCATTTCTAATAATTCTCAATAGTCTTTTGCATTATTTAACTATTTTTGTCTATAGTGCAGATATTCATGGTTCAGTACCTCCACAGAATTTAGTTTACATACTTCATTTTCTGTGCTACTAACAAAGATATTACACATTAGAACACATACAGCATTATTCCCCAGGCTTTTTCAGAGGCTCCAGCTTCATCCATTTAAAATTACTCTTAATTTACACTTGCCCTGCCAACTCTTAGATCATACGGCAGTATCCCCATCACAGTAAATTTGAATCAATATTTTCAAGTAAGATTTCATGAAGCATTATTAATGCTTTACTTAAGTCCAAATCCATTACAATTTTTGAATTCCCTTCTTTCACCAGATTTTTAACTCTATCAGAAAGGTAATCAAGTCTGATATGCCTTTCACATCATACTTTTAACTTCCCCATTTTCTAGCCAAAACACATTCATCACACTGTGCTTGCAAAATACAGAACCACCACACATGCAAAACTGTAAAGAAATGGTTTTGTGAGTTTAGAGGTGGAGCAAGTTTTACCATGTGAGCAGAGGCTGAATTTAACTCTCATCTCCCATGTAAGAAAACTGACCTCTCATTGTGATTCAGCACAAACACAAATCTAGGGCAATTCAGAGTTGCATGCAATCAGCATCAATACCCAGCTGGCTCTGCATCATGTTAATGCTAGACAACAAACGTGTCCTTAAATCAACAAACACACAGAATGCAGGGGTTTTTCCTTCTAAAGTCAGTCATAATGGCTGCTTCTGAGGTCAAGCTGTGAAAACTGTGAAAGCAAGACAAATTATGGATGGCTGTTCTCACCTGCTGGCTACCCTCCTACTTGGCTATGAAATGCATGTTATAATGGCTAGGGAATCACCCTCACACAGCTTGCACCCAGAGGCTTCTGCATCCATTCAAATGTAGAAATATATACAATTACTTTTCAGGATGTATTTTGCACTGTAAAGGCAACAGGTACAATGACTGGACAAAGGCACGGGCTGGCTGCTGCTACAAAGGACTTTCATCAATATATCCCCCACTTCTTTCTCAGTCACACCAGGATTTTGAAATATTAAAGAGTAGCTGCATAAAGAGCACAAGCCAAAGGTAACTGTCTCCTGAAAGCAACAAGCTTTCCACATAAGCAAACCAAACCGAGCTTCAAGTCCCTCTAAGTGGATCCCCAAACAGGCAGATTACAAGGTACACATTACTGGCTCTTTGTGCCAATAAAAATGCAAAACTTTCTATGAGAATACAGTAGCCTTAGTCCAGAGCACTCTGGTTTCTCTGTCCCATTCTGCCCTAGCTGCTTTATTTTTGATCTCTATATTCAAGTGCCCTTAGCAAGAGAATCATCTCAGACCCACCAGTGGGACATCACTCCCTTGTGAGAAGTTCATGCTCAAAGAAATGCAAAGCACATTGTGATGTGTCAGCTCCTCCCTGCAGCACAATCAGAATAAGAATAAAATCACAAGAATAAAAACAACATTCTCTCTGGCCTTTAAAATAGATTGATCCTAAAGCATGGATAACAAGTCTTGCCCAAGAGCAACACAACCAGACCAAGATGATAACCTATTACAGGATTTTCTTTTGCCTTTACTGCTGTGAATCCTTTGGGAATTTCTCCTGCCATGCTGCTTGCTGCTCGATGGGAGTCACTTGTCCCCTCTGAAGAGCCACTACTACACCACCACAGAGAGAGATGAGCCTCTCTTTGGAGCACCCTGGGCTGTGTGGCTGGGACAGAGCCTCGTGCAAGTGCCACCACTCCACCTGATTGAGGCCTCCTGGACAGCACACTCCACTCAGTGCAAGCATTCCTGCATTCAGATCCTGTCCCACTTGAGCAGAGGGGCCAGAATCCAAAGCAGGATGTCAGACTTGATTCATCCTCACCAGCAACAGGCTAAACTTGACACCACCAGCAGTCTTTTTCTCAGAGATCTTCAACACAACACATGAACTCTGCAATGCTCATGTACCAGGGTTCAGCACAAGGTTCCTGGCATTCAGGAGGGCTTTTCATTAACTACTTCAAATTAAACATCCAAAGCTCTTTTCAAACTAGATCTGTCTCAGGGATACAATTCCACTTATCTGCTTTTAAAACACTCACCAACAATACCTTTATGTTTTCGAAGTACAGATGATTAAGGAAGAAAACAACAAAATGTATTTCAAATACTTGGCATTGGTATGCAGATTGACCAGAGAAGCTGATTGAGCAGCAAAAAAATCTTTGTAAACATACTGCCACTCATAAAAATAAAAACATTTTTAAATGATGCACTGGCTGTATCCAGCCAGATTAGCAATATTACAATTAAAGGACTTACATTGAATACAGTTTAACAAACAATGAGAATCCCGATTAAAAGTATACTCAAAACAATTATTTTCAAAAGCTTTAGCATCAGCAGCTGCACAGGGCAATCCACATCAGCTGGCTATTGCCAAGCACTTTTGAAAGGTTCAGTATTCAACCAAGGACAAGCTGAATTAGCTTAAGTCAGAACCATCAGTGGCTACAGAGAGAAACAACCTATATCCAAAATGAACTGTTGTCTAGCTAACTTATATACAAAAGCTGTATTTTAAAAAACAAAACAAGGAAAAACAAGGTTTATCCATTGAAGAGCACACATTCACTGCAGAGATACAGCACAGAGAGTTAAAAAGACAAAAACAACGGGATGCTGATCAATGCTGTGGTGCCCAGCAGAGCAGTAGCAAAAAAGTACAAACCTCCATCATCTCAGTCTTAATCACAGTTTGGTACAAGTCGGACTGAGCCAGCCTAACACCTCCTCACTGGCAAGCGGCCACTTCTGTGAATGGAGCTGTTGATCTCATTACAGTTTCTAGTAAATTATTGTAGACACATCAATAGCTATCAGCACTACTGTGACATTCTAAAAGGAAGTTAAGGGTTGGAAAGCTCTGGCCCCCAAGCAGCCCTTTTTCCCCCAGAAGAGTTCCCATCAATTCAAAGCTGGTAAATACTGCTAGATGGGGTAATAGCAACAGACACTGACAGATTCAATTCTGTTTTGATGGCAATCCAAAATCTCTATCAGGAAATTAATTCATGCTAAAGAAATAAATCTACTCTCTTTAAGAGGTCACTTTATAATTAATTATACTCCAGCTTTTAAAGCATTTTGCAGACTACAGTTCTCTCTAACATAATTATCTCACAGGCTGCATTATATGGCAAATCTGAATTGAGCCTGGAATTCCAGGAGTGAGATGACTTTAATATGAAGCTTCAGTCAGTGTTTATAACAAGTATTGAAAAAGCAGGTAATAAAATATTACACAGCCTTGAGACAAAAGTTAATGAGACAATAAACAGCAAGAAATTAAGAAGCTGGCATGTATTCTGTTCCAGAAGCAGAAATGACACAATCAGTTGTCTCTGAACACTACCTTTCATACTGACTGTAATTTTCCAGACCTTGTTCAGATATCTGAATTATCACACCTGGCTTCCCAGAGCAGAGCTCCTCAGCGCCCATTGCATGGCCCCCTCCAGCCCAGGCACATCCCAGCAGCACCAGGTTCTTCCATAGGCAGCTCCCTGCACCCAACACAGCCCCTTGTACCTCCAGCACCATCCCAACAACCCCAGGTGACACACTTACCACTGCCACTGTCTCACAGCACAGTGACACACTCATTACTGTGTCATGGGGTGACTGGATGTTGTACTCCCTATTGCTGCTCTATGCCCAGAAATTATTTTTTATGCCTTTTTGTGCTTTTAAACTGTGTCTGAGAGGGGAGAGAGAGGGAGCCAAGCAGACTTTTCAAATTAGTTTTGTTTACAAGGACAGAGATAACACACTCTCACTCTCTGCATTCTTCTTCAGCTGCTGCTGCTGGGAAAGGAGAGTGGAGGAAGCACCCCGCTTGCTTATTCAGTCATTTTTTTCTTTTTTCGGCTATTTTCTCTGGAGAAAGACAAAGGGTTGAACTTTGTTTCCTGGAGTTTTGGTTTTTTCCATTTCTCTGCTGGACTGTTTCAACATCAGAACACATTGGGACTGTTCTCCACTGAGGCCCTGGCCCCTGCAGAAGGGCCCACCCTGTCCCAGCTCTGAGGAGGAGGGAGACCTAAGGGAGGACTCTAACATTTTCCCTGGTTTTTCTCCACAGCAAGAGATTTTATTATTTAGCATTATTATCCTTTTCCTATGTGTTTGTTAAATTAATAGTTTTTGTCTTTCACTTTCCTTCAAGGAAAAGGTTCCTTTGTTTTCCCAAACCTGGTTAGGGAGGCGTGGTTTGCAACCTGCCTTCTCTCAGAGTATATATTTCTAAATTTAGCCAAATTGGCACACACTGCCACTGTCTCACAGCACAGTGACACACTCACCACTGCCACTGTCTCACAGCACTGTGGAAGGCACTGTCCGTCTCCTCTGGGAACATGGGGGCATTTCCCTTTGCAGAGGGCTGCGTGCACAGCTCATGGAGAGATTTATCCACACCTGAGCCCTGCTTGGAACGGGACACACACCATGGGAGAGTGGTACCAGCTCACCTGAAAAGGGTGCTAAAAATCAAGCAACAGGTCCTTCCACAGCACACTGATCCTCCCCATCAAAGACATTCTCACTCCTCTTCCCCATCATCCTCTTTTGTCTTCACCTCTGCAACCTGAGATTTTTTGGTCATCTTTTTTTCACCCACTCTCTCCTTCAGTATTTGCTCCCTAACTCACTCCTCTTGGCCAGATTTTCACAATTTTTCTCTCCTCAAAAAGGTTATTTTGCTGCACTTTCCCCTTGCATAATCTGAAATGTTCCTTTTTCTCAGAGATGCACAGCTCAAAGCAATTAGCAATCATTCTAGACCTGAAGAGTTCAACTTAAATCTTTGAAAAATTCAAGACAGTTTGTCTTTCACTGGAATTCCACATCTCCTTCACATTATGTTAAAAGGTCCTCCCCTGTCTTGCAGGTTCAAGTAAATTGGAAATAAGATTGAAAATATATTTTTCATTCTATATGAAATCCTGACATTTCAGATCATCTTTTCTAAATCAGCACAAAGGACTAAAGGTCTAAGACTGCTAAATCGTATTCATTTCACAGCAATACAATGGTAGAGAGTAAAATGGTAAATCAAAATCTCAAACATGAAATATTAGCTAAATTATTCTCAAAAACGCACGTCATAATAAAAATAAGCAAAACAATGTAACATAAATAATAAAAATTCGTTATTATCAGAAACAAAATTTAAAGCTTTTTTCATCAAAATAAAAATGTTCCCACTATGGATTTTTAGTAGAACTGCCTTTATCTTCCACCCCAGTTTTGCAGGCCAAAAGGCACTGCACTGTTTTGAAAAGCTTTGTGGGTCTATCCAGATTTCAGGGTACTCTAAGGCACCCACATCATTACAGTCACTACACATGGAAGATGAGTGTCCTTCACCCCAGCCAAATTAGACCTCCTTACCATACACCTCACCCAGCAGGGCTCTGCACGTCCCAACTGATTTTCTGAATTTGAATTCAACATCTATTGCAGATGTAAATGAGTTACTAGCCTCATTACAGATTTCATTAAAGATTTAAAGAAAAAGTTTCAGTTATTTTTATCGATAATGGAAATTTTTTCAGTGAAGGTAATAGCAATGTAAATATCTAAATAGCATGTAAATAGCAAGAACACCTTGGCAGTGCCCAACCCACATTCAAACACTATTTTTTAATACAGCAATTAATAATAAGTGCCATTTGTTTAGTATTAATTCACAGTGGCAGCCTACAGGATCAGACCACCCCCAAGTTATTTCTGTAAGCAGTATTTAACCTGTACTTACCTAACCATTTAAATAAATATGGCACCCAGGTTTTAAATGATGAACCACAAGTATAAGACTACATTATTTTAAAAAGGCAATTTAGAACAACTTACATTATTATTAGAAATTCCACTGATTCTGAAAAAGAAAAAACCAGCTGCAGTACAGAAGCCATGGTTTCAAAATGTAATTTCAGAAAAATACTAACTACAATCTGAATCTAATTTTATTTTCTATATTCAAATTTGGATGAATAGATGCTATGAGTATTGTCTATTAAAAAGCCCATACAACAGTTTTCTATATATCTCATTTGCAATTCTTCTCTATCATTGAACATTTCTAGCACTGCAGCTGCAAAGGCTGCTGTATCTGCCTGGCTTTCTGACCATTTGCAGTTACACACAAAAATATGTGGGCTGCTCAGTTCCTTCAGTTATATTTCTGATACATTACAGACACTTGTGCTCAGTCCCCCCCTCCCTTTCTCTCTGTTGGGGCATTAGGTTATGTAATAGGCTGTGACATAACACAGTAATATGAAATATAGCCAGATACAACAGGGAAAACAAGGTCTTATCAGTTTCCAGTGGTGCAAAGGATATTCTCTGGATGATGTCTGTTCTGTCATCATGTGCCCATCGGTTACAATATGTTTTATAAAAATAAACAAAAATTTTTTATAAAAGATGTTTCACTAACACAACTATAATCTCTTCTGCTCTGCTTCTTTAATCCCTGAAGATCTTGTTTAATAAGCCTCTCCCAAAGAAACTGATTAAAATCCCCATCTTTCATATCTTCCAAATACAAGAAATAGCACAAAGAGTAGTTCATAGCCAATGTTAGTAATTATGCTGAAAGTGCACTTTAACAGACTTTCCTTTGATTTTTTTTATTTCTGCATATCCATGAATGAGCATAGTAGGCCATTAAATGACAATATTTCAGCATCAACAGGAAATCACAGGTATATAATTCACTGGATGACAACTCTAGTATGGGAAAGAAATAAGAAATCAACTATATTGGTGTTATTAATTACCTTTGAACAATCTGAAATTCACTTAAAAGCATGAATATTTGCTGCTTATGGTAGGTAAAGCCATAACTCCCCCCTCATTTCAGGTCTTAGGTCAAAAAATTAACAATTCCATATTAAATTTAACATGAATCATATGTATTTAAGAGTAGAATAGATTTCTCCACGATGAGCCATCTTAGCTTTCTGGCCCTTTTGCATGAAATCAGTCATTAGAAATTAGGTTTTAACTAAATGCTTTGCAGCCCCTGCTTCAGTTTAGCCAACTCCCACAGTGGGGCTGGCTGCAGAACAGGAACTGCCAGGCAGCAGCACAGCCAGGGGAGTGGAAAGGTGCTTCTCCTGTGCTTTGCTGAGACTTGTAAGAGACTATCTATGAATTGAAATGACAGGGAATGAGCCCTTGCAACAAGGACTGTAACAAAGAAAAACCCTCCCTTGGTACTGTATCTATTATTTCCCAAGGCCACCTGAAATCACAGTCTCCAAACAGAAGCTACATTTACAGGAAAAAGTTGCCAAAGACAGAGTTAAAAACCCTCCTGAAGTGCAGAACCAGTGCCTTGTTCCACAGGAAGATGAATACCCCAGCCAACACTTAGACCTGAATGTACGTGCTGCCAAAGCATCAGGGAGATATGGCAGACAGCACTGCAAACATTCACTCAAAATGCATCATTTTCTGTACAATTCCTCTGTATTTATAGCTATGGAAAAACTACAAGGGAACAAGTTAACATCAGCAGCCTTCCCCACTGTGGCCTTCCCCTTTGTTCTGCGAGCAGGGCCAATCCAGCTTCTCCCAGCACTCCAGAGAAATGTAACCCTGAAGGGCCTCTCTCAAAGGCCTTATTTCTTGTGCAGCAAAACAAGCCTCAAACAGGTACAATTTAACATTAAACTGAAAAAGACTGAAATTTGTAAATTCTAAGTACATACAGAATAAAACAAGACCATAATGCACACTAGGGATCGTTAACTCACACTTCTTTGGTTCAACAACTCAAAATGATGAATCTCACAATGGAATCCACTGCTAATTATCTGAAACCAAACCGAAGCTTAATATGATCCATGCTGCTCTAGCTTCCAGCACCCCATGTCTTGTTAGGATTGCATGGACTCAAGTATAAATTGCTCTAATCCAAACACTCTGCAGAATGGGGACTTGCTTCCCTTCTCTGGTTCCAAGGCAAGCCCTTCAAAACCGCTGGGTAGGCAGAAGAGAGCAGTGTTAGCATAATTACACACATAATCTAGAATTATCTGCAAAAACCACAAACCTTTGCACATCAAGTTTTGGATATCTGGAGGTAATCTTGAGAGAAGTCCAACACACAAACACTTCACCAATAGTTTCCCAATCTCTGACCCTCATCACCAGCTCCCTCGTCCCCAAGAGTAAATTAAATTCTGTTGCTTTCTCTGGCTTTGTGCAGGTTATCTGTGAACACCTAAAAAAAGGACCTTTAAAGATATTGAATTCACGCACATGAAAATGTATCTTTCCATGGTTTACAGCTCAATTTTTGATGAAAGAATAGGATTTTTAATAATTCTAACAACTCTAATCTACACATGAATAAGTCATGGAGAGGGCTGCCTGACCAGCTGTGCCTGCCTCCAGAGAGCAGCTCTGCAGTACCCTACTGAAGTGTGGGTAGCCATATCTTAGAGCACAAACAGCAAAAAGGGCAAAGTGACCCTCAGCTTTGTGACCTGGTCTTATAATTAAGAGTCAAGAGTAAATTCTATCAGGTTTACTCCTGGTAAACCTTTGTAAAAAACCATGATAAGATTAAATTTCAGGTGGCCTGAAATTCTATGCATTTGTAAATAAAATACTCTTTTCAGACCTAATCAAAACTAACAGAAATTTTGGGTGAATTCATTTGCAAACAGCTGATTTCAACATGATATGTTTTTGACCTCATTCACAAAGCAAGGTGATAAATATTTGTGCCTTGTTATGAATTGCTGACCTACTGTACACAGCATTTCCTCACAGTTATCCCCATAATTGTTCCTATTTAATACTTGACTTCTCTTCCGAGACTACTACTGAAGCTGTCAGGGTTACAAGGTTTGTACAGATGTCCTGTAAAAAGTAACAAGCAGAATGAAATACCTATCACCTTCCTTAAAAGTCACCTAACACCTTTACAGGGTGGTTAAAATTTGCCTGACGTGATCAAATTGAAACCTCTGACCTAGTGTGGAGGAAGTTCTCATTCTCATTAACAGTCACTGGAAGCAGCTCCTTACTAGAAAAACAATTTGGTCAGTGCGCTGTTTCTCAGACAGTTTTGTCTCTGAGTAGGTTATTTCCACCAACACAATGTGATGCTCAAATAACTCAGTGAGGGAGAAACCCAGAAGAAAACAAAGCCACACTCAATGGGCCCTGCAAAACAGGCTGCAACTTATGAATAAAATTCTCCACTAACGAGTTTCCCAAGTCTCTATAAAATCCCAATATTTGGCAAAAAGCATTCCATTTCCCATTTTAAAATCCTCTGGCATAAACTGTCATGCTTTAATTAAACACAGAATGCAAATCACGTCCCCAGGAGACGACTCCTCTGGCTGCTTCTCTTTAAATAAGTCAGTGTAGAAATCAACTAGAGCAGTAAAACACCACAGAGACCAGGGCAACTGTGCAGCCCCTGCGGCTGAGCTGCCCAAAGGCCACTCCAAGGGGCAACTCCTGAAGAGTTCCTGGAAACATTGCTTCCAGAGGGGCTCCCTGTTGGCAGGCAGCAAGCTGTCCCTCTCTGCTGCTGCCATCTTGATTGAGAGGCTGCATCGCTGGCAAAGCAGCGATGAGCTAGGCTGGTCTCATACACATCTCACTGCCTTCCGCTGCAAGGAAAGAGTCTCTGCTCCCAGACCTTGTGCACACTGCAGCTTCCAATGAGAAAGCCCCCGCCAATGCTGGGAAATTAAGAGAGCTGTCTTACACAGGGCAAAGAGAGGACAACACTCTGTTCACCTGCTATTTAAAACTATCCTTTAGAGACAGCACCATGCAAGAATTGCATAGCCATCAAAAACCCTTTTGCCCAGTCACTGACTGCCTCTCTATTGGGTAACTAAGAAAAATGCAGACATAATATGGAAACTGAAATCGTACTGGCAGAGAAATATTATGTACTTCCAAGTACCATATCAGCACGCTCCATATATGTTCATTTTCTCTTCCCCTCAAATCTACCAGCTCAGCAAAGTCAGACAGGTTTTCATAATAAATGAAACCTGGGGATGGGAATGGAACCAAATTGTGTTCAGCTTATCACACATGGAACAAACCACAACTCTTCCAAGGCAGTTTTTAAAAATAAATAATAAATAGATACAGTTTCCACAGATTTGTTATATACACCTTAGAGAAGTACCTAACAACAGCTAATTCAAATATCAGGGTGCAAGTATGTAACACTATTCCAAATACTGGGAATCCATTGTTAAGGACTCCTCTTTGACTTCAAACATGATATATGAGACTTAGGAACTCTGTACTACAGCAGGAAAAATGCTCAAGAGTCTTTCTTATGAAAAGAGTTTGTCCAAGCTGAGTGACTGAAGTGAGACAAGTACAGCTCATCCTACAGCCCACACAATGGGAAAGAGCTAAACACAGGGTATGCACACATTTTGAAGTACACACAGCACTGTATTCTAGAATGCATTTACTATTTAAATTTAAAAAATGAAGCAAGGAAAATCTACTCCACACCCACACCCTTCTAGACTGATTGATACTCAGAGTCAGTATCCTCTGCTGTGGAGCCACAACATGCCTAACTCCCCCATCATCGTCAGGAATTATTTTTAAACCAATATTCTGTAATTAGGGTCCTGAACAAAATACTTAAATGCATAAACCCTCAACTTTCTGCAATGTGCCTTTAGAACTCTCAGGGTGGCCAGAGCCACGGGGTAATTCTGTGTCTGATGACCTGCAGCCATTCAGACCTAGTTAAAGCTGCTGGTTAACTTGGTCTTTTCACTGAAACATTTCACCGATGCTATCAGCACCCCTTGGCTGAGACAGACAATGCAGTACCACAGCCAGTAAATGGAGAGTAAGGCAAAGACAAGCTCAGGAGGAAGCATCAATTTCACAGTAAAAACAAGCTGATTCCTCTAACAGAGATAAAAAGATGTGAAATGTTAGAGGTCTTCCATCCCGAGTGGAAGAAATCAAGACATTTCCAATTAGGTATTGCACAAGGTTCAAAAGTTGAGGAAATGTCACAAGTCCAATCTTTAATAAAAAAAAATAATGAATATTTATTATCGATGATCCTTAGTGGTAAATACCTTTATCTAAAATTCTTAACTGATAGGGAATTTTCAGAATTTTTTCACAGGGCAGCAAGAAGAATTTCACTTGGGCATCTGTGGCTGTATGCACCTTCCTTCTCACTGGGGAAAAAGATTATACAGTTAAAGTAAAATACAAAAGAAGGACTATGTTTAGACAGGCATGTCTATGAATGCTAAATAAGGGGGATGCTCTGAAGCTGGTGAAGTTCTTGAAATTTTCACACTGGTCATGCAGCATAACATCAGCCCAATATTAATGAGCCAGAATAAGACCAGAGTGCCCATGTGTCAGAGCTTTCTTTAATGACTCAGCTACAGAACTGTTCTTCAGGCCAAGATGGTTTTCAGGCTAAGAATCAGCAAAACTTGAATTTCTAAAGGTATTAAGATCTTTATTTTGTTGTTGTTGTTGTTGGGGTTTTTTGGTGGCCCAAATGACATGCTGTGATTGGTACATCCAGGATCTGAACTGCTGTGATTCTAAGCATTAGGTTACAGTTTAAATCACAGTGCAGTTCGCAATACTGGAAAATACACAAATTTACCTTCCTGCATATGATTTTGGGGAGATGCTGAGCCTAAAAAGCTGTTGAGGATTTTAGTAAAGTTGCAGATATTTTGCTCCTCAGAGCAGGGGGATGACAGGGCAGGACACATAACAGCAACCTCATCTAGAGAAAATAAATTTCAGATCCTCTTCGTGAATCCTTTGGCCTTATATAATAAGAATGAAAATCACTTTATGTATGTCTTAGGTTTCTTTTTCCTTTCACCTTCATTAAGGTCTTATTTCCCTGGAAAGCAAAAGAACCACCAATTACTGCAAACCAAAATATTTGCAAATGCTAACGTTCAGGCACTCCACTAGAACAAACAAGGATGTATCTTCTCCAAGCGCATCCAAAATCCCTTTTGGGTGATTAGCAACACAACTTTGCTGTAGTGAGTCATCAAAAGAGACAAGTTTCATTTGCAAAAAGCAAATGCTGATTCCAAACTGCCACTAGTACACATATACACTACTTTGGGCAAATTAATGCTATTTCAGTATTTAACCAGGAAGATTATATGATTGTTCTTACAGGTTTTGATCTACCTTAGAATTTTCCTATCTAAAACAAAAGTTATTCTGCACATGTGCATGCACTTATTATATAAATGTAATTTTTAAAAAAAGTTATCATTATCACATTGTAACAAAATACCCAGATTTATTCTCTTCAATGCATTTTCTAGTCTTCTTCAAGAAAGAAAACTAGAAAATGCATTAATGTTAAGTCAAGTCCTAGGGCTCTGTTTTATGCAATCCCCAGCTAAAATCCAAAAGAAAACAATGGCATGCTGCTTATTAAAGCTATTTACTGTTCAGTTCATTTTCTCTTTATTTGATCACATTGTGCTGTCACATTATGGAGACCTTGCTAGATATTCACTTAAATTTATCTCAGAACAAAATAAGAATAAAAATTCATGTTTTACTTTGTTTTTATGAATATACACTCTCAAAGAAAAAAAAATTGAAAGAATAAAAAGTATTTTCTTCTCTCAAATTTGGTTTTTTTTCTACCTGCTTGTTATTGCAAAATACTTAGCTTCTAATCAAAATAATGAAAGCAGGGCTTCTGTGCTCAGAGGTTTTCATTTGAATAAGCAAGGCAATTTCCATTTCAAATATATGTTCTGCCATGCTTTCACAAAACAATAAAGTGTCATTTCTCATTTAATGCAGATGCCAGGTTATTGAGGTTCTTACACCCCTCCAGAGAAACATAAAACCATCTCAGCCCACTGCTCGGCACAGCAAGATTCCACATCCAGCCTGAGGTTTGACTGCAGAGTTCAAATGTAAAGCCTGCCCAAATCCTGGTTTCTATCCTTAAGTCTGACTTGGCATAGGAATTTTCTGAAGTTGCTGCATCTCAGTTTCTCCTCTCATTTATTTCCTCACTCACTCAGGAGTAGTTATGACCTGTAGTTGGACAGAGGCTTTGATACACCCAGATAAAAGATGTTGAGTACTGTTCTTATGGAATCAAGCTGTGCACCAGCCAGCACTGGCTGTTGTGCAAGGTCTTCTCCATCGACTCATCTCGTTGGAAGAAATAATGCAGACATTAAAGTGAAACTACAGATCAAAATTTCATGCTGAAGTTCATTTTTATAAGAAATCCCCTAAGAAAATAACTTCTTTAAACAGCCAAAGCAACTTGGCAAAGAGTGACTGATAAGGTGCTTTGTTTCATGGTGTAAATCTTTCATTTCATTTGCTGCCCTTGTTACTCTGACCCCAGCAATAGTCCATAAATATTTAGGTAGCTTTCGACCAACATGCTTTCAGCTTTTGAATACTAATGCTAGCTGCAGTGAAGAAGAAAAGGAATTGCTGTAATGGACCAGGAACTAGCTGTGAATATCTAACCTGCTGTTTGTAAGGCATCCTGTTTGCTGGAATTAAAGCAGTCATTACCAGCACACAGGAGCCCATCACATTCTTAATGAATTGTGAGGCTGTCTTGGGAAAATAACAAATATCTTTACCTGAATAAGCATTAATGTTGTAACAACCAGAAAAAAAAAAAAAAATCAATAGCTGCATAAACCCCAAGGCTAAGAACAGAAAAACAAGACCAACATGCATACAGATAACCTTACCAGGGAAAAAATCAAAGAGATTCTGGTTTACTCTGCATCACATCATGCTGTCTGACAGATTATCAACAACTTTAAAAGTATCCTTTGATATAAGTACAGTCAAGGCCCAGGGACATAACCTTTTACCAGCCATATTCCCCCATTCCACAACACCCCAAGCTTATTAGACTTCAAAGAAAGGGCTTGACAGGACCACTCCTGGCAAAAAGTAGTGTGTAATGGTGTGGTGAGCCTTCCCCAGCTCCAGCCTGGAGAAATGCAAGACAGAGTCCCAGAAATCCCCTGTTCCCCTGGGCAGTGAATGCAGAGCCCACGTTCAGTCTCCAAGGGGACAGAGACATTCAATCCATGGGGAGGCACTTCCCTGCCAGCTGTCCAGACCTCTCAGGGACACCAGATGTAGAAGCAATTGTTTGCCATCCCCAGCAAAGAGGGGTGCTGAGCATAAGTAACCATTACTGCTGGAAGAGAAGCTGTGGAAAAGGTGCCAAAATTCATCTCTGCCTTGTTCCCAGCTTCTGCTAGAAGTCTCATCTAGGCTTTAATTCCTTCTTGTCCCCACTACTGAAATCACCTTAAAAAAATACATTTCTATGCTTTCAGAGTTGCAGAAGGGAATTTAGAACACTGAAGCACAGCTCTCCTTGCTCTGGAAAGCCCTTATCACTTCCTCTTGAAAGTAAAAACTACCCTCCTAAGTTTTAGATGCCATCTTTGTATTCTTCTGTGCATGTAGACCTTGCTCCTTAAATTCTCCTTTCTTATGCTCTGCTTCATTCCATAGGGACTATCCAGAGCAAAGAATCAAGTGCCAAGGACTTGCCTCTCTTTGACAGCCACTAGAATTCAGTGATAGTGAAACCTCACCTTTTCCTTTTTGATCAGTCTAAGGCTAAATGGAACCAGGAACTGGGCTCTGCATTATACAATAGCAGAAGAGGAGCAGAGTCTAACATTTGCCTTTAAGAGGCACTGGAGCAAGCTGTTGGTGCAGGCCCTCCCAAATCCTCCATCTGGTTTTTCCCTGGACCAAAAAATGGAAAACTCCGGCTGCTAAAAATGTACGAGCAAGGGCAAACCAACAAGTCTAACACTAAATCAACAAGTAAAATTAAACTATTTTCTTCACATCACATTAAGAAGCATTTGCACATGTGGAAATTACCCAGCAAACAACATTTGTACTGAGCTCATGTCTGGCCTGTGCTTAAAAGGTTCAAAATTGACTTGGCTTGACAAACCCATACCCCCCACAGCCCCCCAGAACATTTCTTTTCTCAAAAGCAGAGTGTATTTGTTTGCAGCTTATGAAAAGGCATAAAAATCTACAAATTCACTTTTCAACTCCTCTTCCAAATTGAGTTAGCAAGTCTCTGCAATATAGGAGATGGAACTGTAGTTACTAACAAGATGATGGTTCCTTAAACCCTTAAGAATTACAGCTTTTTCTCACTTTACACAACTGGTTCCTGTTTAGACTGTTTAGACAACTCTCCCAAGCCCACTCCCAGCTCCTCAGCATGCCATAGTGGGGTACCATTTTATCCTTTGAGTTCTGCTGCATGAAAGGGAGCAAAGCATTCAGCAGAGCTCGCAATAAAGAAAAGTAGTCTATCTTTACCATAAATTTCAGGCACCACTGAGATAACAAGGACCCACTGAGTGGGGCAAAGAGCACATTAGTAGGTTGGAAGTTTCATTTTCCTGTTCAAGTACAGGAGCTCTGTTGTTACGGCTGCTGGTTTGCAAGTTCTCTTTTATAGACAGTTTAACAGTAAATGTGAACAGCTGTTATTTGCTACTAAAAGGATTTTCATTAAAAGATTTTTATTTTTTTTGAAGAAGAAGAATGAAAAATCACTTAAGTACTATTTCTCAGAACACACTGATCCAGCAAAGCACAGGTCCTGAACAGACCAGAGTAGCAGGATCCCAACGCACATTTTCAGAATATAAGCCTCTAATATTTGAGCACAACATCCCCTTCAGTGATAGATCTTCCTTACAGTATTTACACCTAAAATCAGAGTCTGACACCCACTCTTGTCAGAAGAAAAATTCTAATATATTAACACTGACACAAGGCTCCGGCATCTCTAAGGTGCAAATTATCTGTGGAAACTAAAACCGACATGTAAATACATGGAACCACTAAAGGAATTGATAAAGTAATCAGTTATTACTGAATAACAAGCCAATTTCTTTAAATACCACCCATTTAACCAGTTTTCAAGGAGATTTAGTGACATACTGGGAAGAGTTAACAGTGACAATTTTTTCACCTTGAAGGGCCTAAGAAGACAGCAGACAATAATCGTATCAAACCATTAATAATGTGTCATTCAAAAGCACTCAGCCCAATTGTTTTCAATCTTTGCTTTCAGAAGTTACCAAGTTATTATCAGGCACACGCAAAGTTCCCAGCAAAGCATCTATAACATAAAACATATCTTTATTCAAAGCAGTGCAGCTTTGTGATTTAGGTGCTTGAACCCACTCCACAAAACAAATACCTAACAAGTGGGTGCACATACATACACACCACCTAGATATGGCATTTTTTTTAAAGCAAAGTTTGGTCATTCAATATTCAACCCTTCGTGTTCTGAACACACATCTCTGCCTTAATCTTTCTTTGTGCAAAACCAACAGGTTTTAAACCCCACCCCCCCCAGTATGCTGTCATTTTTCTTACATAAAGATTTTGGTGGTTTGCTGTTGCTAATGCAGACTGAACATGCTTTCTGAGTACTGAGCTGGCAGAGGGAACTGTAAGCCAAGCCTGTGAGTACTGTTATCCAAAAAAACCGTACACACGACACAAAGAAGTTTATCAGAGGAAGAGTCTTTCAAGCCAGTTGCCTTTTACCCACAATTCTTGAAGCTTAGGAACCCAGCAGCACCAGCAGTGTGGGTACAGAATGTATTAAGCACTTAATCAACAACATCAGCTCAGAGATGTCAGAACTCTAGCTGAACTAGAAGGGAATCCTATGTGGAAATCCTAACAAAAACCTGCACTTAAAGTACGCCTGCTGGTGCACTACACAGCATGGGGAAGTTGCACAGCTTAGAAGTGCTGCCTTTCAGGTAAGTACTTACAAGGTCTCTTTTGCTTACCTCTAGAGACTTTTAAATAGAAATTAAGGACTCTAGGACTCTTTTTAAAATGTGCAGAGGGAGTTAATCATTATGTACTAGCCAACACAGCCTCTTTCAATAAAATGATACCATTAGCCATAGCTCCAGCTATTGCTAACCCTCTAATAACTGCTGGGATTTGTCATGACCA